>JARQSV010000400.1:945538-956101 GCA_030142285.1 Calameuta idolon
CCCCCCCCCCCCCCCCCCCCCCCCCCCCCCCCCCCCCCCCCCCCCCCCCCCCCCCCCCCCCCCCCAGAGGGACACTACACCAACTTGTGATTGATTACTATTAAGACCACGGTCTTACATACAGCTCTTGCAACTCCGATGGAGGGGATAGTCTTCTTAAAGAAGCATCTTTCATTTTGCCTCATGACCACAAGAGACGTTGCTACCAAGCGACCTGTTTCTATTTCTCTCTCCTAGAGCTGATTCTAGAGTGAGATAGATAAGGGGTCGCTCGATCACAGCGACGCTTGTTACTAAATGTTAAAATGTACCCTGCTGCTTCTGTAACGTCTGTTTCCTCCGACGTGATTTAAACCTGGTTTAATTTTTAAAATATAGCTTTAAGATAGGGTAACCAGAATTTAAACTTCGATTAACGTCGAAGGAAATGGGCATAAGACGACTACCCCCTCCGCTGAAAATTACGCGAGTTACAAGACCTGTATGTAAGGCCGGGTTTCCACAGGCGAGAACACTCTAGGAAGTCTAGCAAAAGATACTTGCAACACCGTTTACACTAGCATGTAAATTTTCGCAATATTGCCAGAAATAATTTTCGTGCGAGAGACTGTCATACAATACTGTCGCAAGTTATCGCAGGACTGTATACACAGAATAGTTCGAGATATCGCAACAGTCATCGCAATGTCAGTTTTTGAATGAAACCTTGCCGCATAGACATAGCATGTAGCAGCTGTAATAATAACATTATTGGCGAATAAGAATAAGAAAGAAAAGATCTGTATGGGTTCGATGATGGATATTTAAGCGATCTGAATACGGCAGTTTTCATAATTTATTCACGAAACTGCGAATCGAAGATGCTCAACAATATTTTAATTTGATTCACATGACTGCTATGGATTTTGAGATTTAAGCAAGGGTTGCGTTCATACAGCTCTATTAACTTTATTACATCATCACGAGACAATTCTCGTCCCTTTGGTTTACTCACTGCAAAAAAGAAAGAGGAAATTACCGGATAAACAAATGAAAACTGTCACTGCAAGCGCTAGATATTTGAAACTAGTCCTATTGCGCGCAACTTGTGTCGCAAGTCGGCCCAGATGTGTTTAAACTTGTAACCTATCGCGCCCGCAAGAAAACTGTCGCGATCGCGCTTGCAGTACTGTTTACATGTGCTAGTTGCTATCCGCCAGTCTGTCAGACATTTCTCGCCTGTGAAAACCCAGCCTAAGACCGTGGCTAAAACGCTTAGAAAAAGATGGATTCTACTATAAGAATGCTATCTCTCTCGGTTCGCACTTTTACTACTGTATTCCATGTTGAGTATTTGTTCATTGTTAAGAGCGTGGGTATGGTTCGACGGTCCTCTGCTTAGATGGTGCGTTGACGTTTAAATAAAATTCGTTTCAGAAATATGACTCAGTGGCAATCTCCCTACTTATCTCTGGCAATTCCTTTGTGGAGAAGTAAGGTCTTGTGAAAATGGAGAGGATTTCCAGCATATTAAAAACGTAGCATAATTTTAAGATTTACGTGCTATTTAGGATATGATCGCTATGATTCAACAGATATTTAAAGTTAAAGTTTGCAGTTTTGAGATTAGTATAATTATATAAAGATTATTATAATAATCTCAAATTATAATTTATTAAATTATTATAATAATAATCTCGAATAATCCATTTATTCTTGCCCCATTCGACGCGCGCACTCAACAGGAATACAGTCTATACATATATAACTGTATTGTACCGAACGAACGCTGTGGCCGCAGTTTGGCACCTCATTTCGACATTGAAAAGAATAATCAATGTAAATAAATGATTAATAAATTAACACTTTATATAGATTATCGCTATCGTAAGTTTCACAGTATCTCCTTAGTGTAGTTGATAGTGTTTGTCCATAGGCAACTGAGAACTTTCTGATTTGGTATGTACAATTGTATGTACATACATCATAATACAAAAATAAAATCATATAAACTTACCTCTAGTAACGGAATGATTAGATGAATTTTAGAAAAATTAGGCTCATGAGAATTTAATTAAATCATTTCCATGAGGATACGTTATAAGTAATAACTATGCACGGTACGTTCCAAAACGTACGTATTAGGACTCATCCATTGAATGCAGCTAAACAGGGACACTGCGATTACGTAGTACCAGCCAGGGTTGAGTAAATACCAGCAGTGAATTTTGGAAGGTACCCATAGTTGTTGACTATATCATCAGAATATGATGTGATTTTCATCATTACGTAATTTATAGTTTATGTATATATTCGTTTAAAAAAAACGACTGTTTTCATAAGCTGATTATTTTAGAAGAATTTGTTGGAATGTTATATTTTTTTATGTTTTTCAGATAAACAGAGAAGTTGCTTATCCATTCATGCACAACAGTGCCTAAAGAATTTCAAGTGCGTTATTTACATATGTTTGACAAGGAAAAATTTTTGGTAATGACGACTTCAAAAATAAGAGACAAGGTTAAGACTTGATTTCTTTTATGAAAATAAAATTATGTGCCAGTGTAATTAGAAACGAAATCTCAATAGATAACCTATCCACACTATCGATTTTCACCGTATTTATTAATTCTTTGTACAACGAGCTCCGTTATGAAAAGTAACTATTCGTTACGGATTAATATAACTAATGGTAAACGGTAAAAATATATTATAATAATGTAAAACAATATTTTCATGTAACACATCCTATCTTTAATTAATATTTGTACGTAAATAAGCAGCGTCAAAGGAATTGACAGTAAAATTAAAATAGACATTCGCTTAAAATGCCTATGTATAGTCACGCGTCAAAAATTATTTTTTTATTTAATTTTTGGAGTCGCTACAGCATTTACAAATTGGCAATGGTCATGTACTTTATACTCTCATATGACTTTGAGAAAATGATTTTCATGAAGAGGAGAAAAATGGAGTGTAACAAGAAATTAACGAAACATTATGCCACAGACATATTGCAAGAAAGTAACGTTCTGAATGATCGATTAGGTATCTCTCGCACTACGTTATGAGAACGTGAGCAAGCGATCATTCTTGTATTACTTCCATCTATTCGTCAATATTATTTTTATTATTGTTATTTGTATCATTATTATCATTATTATGCAATGGTAAGAAATTTTAAAAACGATCCCACGTACACTTTTGCGGTGGCTGGTGGGAGCACAGCTCCGAATAAATCTTATGCATTGTATCTCTATTATTTATTATATTTATAAGCAACCATGGATATTTTGGTACAATTAAATTTTTTATTGTATATTTGTCCCTCGCTTCTTTTATTTTTTTATTTAAAAAACAACATATATTTTTTACGTTTTCTCTTCAATGGATTCAATATTATTATTCATTAATGTTACTTTATGCATTTGTATGCCTCTACGATTTTTTCATCCTTGAAAAAAGTTGCTCGTCGAGCTGCGGGCATGCAGTCAGCGCAGTGTTAGTATCGATAGCACATGGGTGTGTACCTTACGTGTGGATGTTTAACCACAGTTTCTCATGTATTTATATGTAACGTGTGTGAGTGTGTGAAACTTTTTGTCATATCATCAATATTACTATGTTTTTATAATATATATATATATCGTATTATATATATTTTTACCTAATTTATTATGTTTTGTTATAGTTATTATCATTAATACGAATATATGATACATTTCAAACAACGCCCCTGCCGGCTGTTGGAGGTGAAGACTGGAACGAGGTGGAGGAATGATCGGCTAGCTGACTGGTTGTTTGGTTGGTTAGTTGGTTGGTTGCTGGCTAGCTGGATAACAGGATAGCAGGCTGGGCTAACTGCTTGGTTGATTCAATTGGTTGGCTGGCTGACTGGCAGTCTGATATCTCACCGCAGCAGGATGGTTAACAGTTGACTTGGCTCATTTCTCTATCCATTTATTCTCCTAAATTTTTTTTCTACCTTCTACACAATCCTCCAACGTATACCAATCGAACGTATGAATTACAGAAGATTAACGTTAACTCTCTTTCCCCCACTGCCCGGATTATTCCCACCCACCTCGATCATCCCTTTCACCTCCCACGGAGCACAGCTAGCCTTAATTAAGAAGGGACTAACATCCTTGTATTATGTGCTGACACTGAGTAAACCATACAACTTAAATCATTGCCGTCAAAAATATTAAAAATTAATATACACAACAAAATCATTAAAAATCATCACCAACCGATCATCATGGCTTCAAAGGAGAATAAAATATAGTTACTGCTTGTTCTGTCCTCCTCCGCTCCGCCTTTTAGGCGCAACTAAAGAAAGGAATTATATTACGTCAAGAATGTCATCATGAGACATTTTCGTTTTCACTAACAACGATAATTTGTTTCTTTTTTTTTGCTTGTAGTGTATGGACCATCGACGTAAACTAAGGACTAACAGTTGGGCAGCGTGGTAGTGAATTTCCACCTGTAAAATAAAGTAACGAATTTCCATTAGGTTGTGTACGTTTGTTTCCAAGATTTGTAGTCTTAGAAAAATTTGAGATAAGCTGTTACAGCTCTACAGGAAAGAAGATTTTTACTAACCAGCTCAGGGGCGGGCTCGTGTCGCAGGTGCAGTAGTGGCAGGAACTGGTGTGTGGGGGGTGGCTGTGAGAGCCCCACGTCGCTCAAGCTCCAGCTCATTCAGTTTCTTCCACAGTTCATCCCTCTCCTTTTCCCTCTTCTTTTCTCTGCAAATACATTTGTTGAATCATCAAACGATCACAACGATGATTTTCTATGGCGTGCAATTTTAAATGCAATACACACTTTTGCCTCTCAGACTTATAGCTGGCAGTAAGTTCGTCAAAGAGCTTGCTATTCATTTCCATGAAGGTTTTGAGAACATTGTAGACAAGGGCGACAATAGTCTGGTTCCAATGCTCCTTGCTGATCCTATACAGTGCCGGAAACATGATTCCCATTATAACATGATTGTTCTCTTCGATCAGGGACATTATGTACTCGTTGTTCCAAAAGTACAGTGCTCTCTCTGCGACCTGAAAATATAAAATCATGGTTACCCTTGTTGTCAAATAATATACTGTGACATCTTTCGCGAGGTGCCAAGTTCTGTATTAATACCTGAAAATGAGGTGACGACACGCAACGCGCAATTTGCCTGAACAATGGTTCTTGTATTTTAACGAATTGGCTAGGTTCTATAACATCCAATATTTCTTCAATTTCGCCCAGGAACATGACCTCCTTCTGGCTGCAGGTCTTAGGCCAGAATTTCAGGAGGCCCCGTACAACTGGCTCCGTTAATGTCGCGTCCTTTTCCAAGAACTGTACCACGCAGTATGCAAGCTGCGCGTGGTACAGGGACAAGCATTTAACTTTATGCAGTGGTAACAGTACCTGCAAGTTATTTAAGTATATGTAACGTGATTGAATAGTAAAGGACAAACATACCCGTGTATATCTTGAGGGGATACTCTTCATATATATCATTATTAACAAAGATAGTTTAAAAATTTACTAACGATTTCGCGGTATTGTTAAAATTACTTGGATTCATACCTTCACCAAGAACTGCTTGTGTTCAATCTTTAAGGGTAGAGCAAATCCATTGATAATGCTTCCCAGAATTTCGAGAAGTTCGCCGACTCCATTGAAGTGTTCCGTCTCATACACAAACCTGTGAAATATTTTTATGAATTATGACCCTTATTTTTATGTTCCACTTGTCATTAGTGCTTTGTTCCATCATAAATAAAGATGCGAACTTCAAAAACACACACTCTCACAAAATTAAAACATTGTTTAATAAGTTTTTTCAAACGTATTTACGTATAGCCTATCAATGACAAAGTCGGAAATATTATACAAGATATAAGAAACGTAATAACGTACCTGAGGAAAATGTTGTTAATCTGTTTGCGTATAAATGCCCGAAGGCCAAGGAACTTTCCATAGATACGATGCAACACTGTTTTCAAGAAATCTCTCTCCCTGGGGTCTTCCGAGTCAAACAAATCCAATAACTGTAACAAAAAGAATACAGATCACATATCGCATTAGCATACATCTTAATAATAGTACTTCGACCTAATGTCGTGACATAGTAAAACTAATTGATTTACCTGTAACACAAATTTTTGGTCGATAACCTTTTTGCCGATGGTAGGCTGGAAGTCCGAGGACTCGAGAAAACGAAGAAAGAATTCGTAAACCACCTGAAGGTGGGGCCAGCTCGCCTCCAGGGTAGGGTCATCCTCTTCGGGATCGAAGTCGGGATTTTCACTAGGTGGCAACGTACGGAATAGGTTTGCCGAAATCTGCGGTAGTAAAAATTAAAAATTATTATACAAATAACTTTCTCCAGTCTACAGATAATTTTTCCAAATACTCAGAATGAAGATTCGAAAATTTAATGAAGCGTACAAAAAAAAAGTACCCTGAATGATTCATGTTTTCTCCTTTGCAATATTCTTTTACAAGTAAATTTCTGCAGTCGCAAAACTTTTCCACGTCGATTAAATGTATTCGCAACAACAACATACAGTTTACGCAATACCGTATTATCGCGCGATCTTCCATATAAGGTAACTTATCATAATAGCGAAAACGAAAATTTTAAAAATTTCACAATATCAGCATTTTGTTCATGATCAATTTCATAATTACTATCAACGAATGAATTCGCACGCTAAGTTTATGTGTCACTGGCATTTGCTGCACAAATTCTCTTTAATAAGTAATAACTTCCAGCTTTCGCAAAACCAACATGTCGTTAACTTTAAATCATGCGCAGTGAATACATGTAAAACAGTAAAAATAAAAAAATAAAGGAACACAGTATATCATTAAAAAAATAATAGAAATTCCACTTGTGCATAATAAAAAAAAACTCTAACCTCACACTATCACGAGGAAAAACTGTTCAGTACATAATCTGTTATCGTCATATCGGAATCGATCAAGGTGATTTCACGTATAATTAGAATTGAATACGAGTTATCTATCGTACTTAAAGCCAACGATCATGAGAAATTGTGTTACATTCGATATAAAGCATTTCAGGAAATTTGAAAATCCTTCACAGAAGAAAACACTCCACCCTCGGTAACGTTTCAAAAGAATAATCCCATCCTCCTTTCTTCCCACGTAATTTAACCGTCTCTACCAAAAATATTATTTCAGACACAACTGAATCAACTAATCCTTTATCATGACGACTCGTACCATCCTAATGATTTCGGGGTAGACGGGCTCGGTGAGAACGCCTCGTCCCGCTGTGATGTATTCGACCAGTTCATTGAGCGTGCTACGTTTGATTTCCTTGCCCTTGAGATCCGCAACTGGATCCATAAAGTCGAAAGCCACGCAGCACTGCCGTAACTTCGTAATGAAGAGCTCTTCCTGTTCCGCCGGCGTGACATCTAAACAAATAAGTACATCAAGCTTCGTTAATAAAAATATCACATACGTCACCTGTTTAAAGTGTGATCGATATCATCGATGCTCAAGCATTTACCAGAAAGACGAGTGCTCTCTTAATACATATATGAAAGAGGATAATTCTATTGCGACCTAATACAACGAGCACTGGATTACGTAATAGTACTTTCTAAGGTTTGCGTGTGGGTACACATCAGCTGTCACGAAAGAATCAACACGATGCACCGATCCGGCTTTTACCGGTATGAATGTTATGTACGTCTTTTGATGTATTGAATCCATAAAGAAGGAAGAATTACGTGTACTCGTAAAATAGAGACAATACGAGTGTATAAAAACATCACGTGTTCAACCGTCAGCCATTGTAGAACAAAATAAGGACAGGTATTGGAAAATAGTCAAAATGTGGTTGTTAAATATTTCACGTTGCAATACGAGTGACAAGACGATAAAAGAACCCCAGTGATATCCCGTTGTTGTACATACTACTATGTATGAAAAGATTAAGAAACATAATACACCCCACAAGAGGCATCGTGGAAGTCGTACAACTGTTAATCCTGAATAATCATACCACGTAGATCAATTGACACGGTGGTACAACGTGTTCCACTAGTATCGTCAACAATGTCTCGTACCGATACAGGGTAATGAGAGCGCGTGTTCCGACGTCTTTACAAAGGTGCATTTTAATTTAACAATCCATAACGACCGTGGACGAGAACGAGATGGGAACAAAGGAGGGCCGTGATTATGTTGGGGCCAATGGAGGCAAACAGACGAAGTAGAGATGAGTGGGTGCCTGGATCCAAGGGGATATATAGAAATAATATAATGAATTATCGGAAAACTCGGGGATCTTTAACAGACGAGACGTACGATTGTCGCTTGGTTCCATCATTTTTTTTCGAATTATCCATCTAGGGCTTATCCAATACTGAGCTATAGTCAAAGACTAAGAGGAATGTTAATAATCGTCGGATGAAGTATAAGATAAGAAATTTGGAGAGAACAAAAAATTCCAAATTCGTGATGGGTGAACAAGGTAACAAGGAAGACCTATGGTAGAAGATTTAAGAATCTCGCGAGTGCGGTAGAACGCTTAGAAGGTGCACTTGTAGTATCTTGTTGACGTAGGGCCACAAAGGGTCTTCATGAAGCATTGATCAGATGTTGTATTAATTGGCGAATACTGTCCTACGTAAGAAACGCCAAACCCGGTAGTGGGGTTAGCAGGGCGATACGGTTATTTCAGTTCGCCAGTGGACTGCGGTCTTTACAAGTTACGATACGTCGTAGCTATACTACACAAACTAGGGCAGCGGTACTCAAACAGTTTTTTTTGTTTCTCACCGTCGATATAAGATGGATCATCGCCAAAGAAAATAATTTTATACGCTTCATTGTCGCGTCCTTGAGACATCGTCAATACTTTAATTCAAATACCTTGGACACCGATTAGAGTGCTAGATCGTTTTAGGCAATGATTGAACTATACATTAGACTGATTGAAGGATAATAACACAATGTATCAGGACAAAATTTCCTGTCTGTAGCACCCATCCCATTACCCAGAAATCTGGTGTTGGTTATCAGTTAAAAAAGAACGTTGCGCGTTGTCTGTAAAAATTGTCAGCCTAATTTGAGTATCACTAACCTGGATGATGACTCTTGTCTTGGCAAAGGTTCGTCTAGTCTCGAGAGGAATGTGTCCGTAGGCAGACTGACAATGGCGGAGACGTCCGGGGGCTTGGGAATTTGAGAATTCGCGAATTTACGTCCGACCATGTGTTCTGTGTCGCGTAATTGACGTGGACGAGAGGGATGAAAAAAGGAGCACTGGCTCCAACAGAGTACTCAGAAGGTATTTATAATTCGTATAGAAGTTCTAGGAACATTTGATCAGTCAACAAACGCGTTCGCCACATGACGTTGAACCAAGAAGCAAAAAGGAATCTCAGGCAGCTAGGTCTGTTCCGATCGATAGATAACGACCATCGAGTGACGTATGGGGGGAAATTATTGCGTCGTTGACATCGTGTATACACATTTATCCGTCTCCTATAACGGTGAGATAAGAGTAACGCCACAATTGGTTTGATAGAAATATCCTAAAAGCATGCGATCTTCATTTGACGTGGCTTGTAGCCCACCGGATTTAAAAATATATCTAGTTTCGCCAACGCACTCCAACGGCCGCCCGCCCTTCTTCTGTCAGGCCAAGAGAAGACACTCGAGTATTTCTTACTCCGGTACCTGCTACTCCTGTCTTTCACCTACCTCGCCTGACCTCTTGGCCTCGGGTAACGAGAAGTGCGCGAACTGTTTAAATGACGGAAGAATCCTCGCCCTGACCAGAAATTTCTTAATGGGGAAGATTACAAATTCATTGGCATCCAGGAATTCTTATAAATAGAATAATTTCTTAAAGTGCAATCACTGAATAATTGATATGCAAGAATGACGCTGCAGGAGCAAAGTACTTTATCGACGAAGCTCGTTAACAAGGTAGAGATCTTCAACCAGAATATGGTCAATTGATGAAAGTCGCAGACCAACGGCTATACGGTTTTTCTTCAACAAACATTCCTGCCTGGTGATTCTTAATGCAATAATTTTTTTCCATATGTTCATCGAACCAGGCTATATCGAAGCCTCTGGTCTTACGTGCAAGACACAGTGACTTTTGAATTATTAATTGTACATAAAGGACTTTCACAATGATAAAAGGAAAACTCTGTTCTGCAATGCGAACGCGTGACCTTAAGAAAATAACAATGAAACATAGTATTCGTAAATTCTCTGTCGAATCTTCAAGAAAATTTCAAGGAATACCGCAAATCCTTGCGGTAAAGTAAAGAATTAAAGGGAGAGGGACATAATCGTGCTCCCTTAATGAATTGCTGCGCTCGAAAACAGCATCTTCAACATAATCAATTATCGCGAAACATCCATCTAAATTTCCCCGTTCACTTCGCTGTGGTTAAGGTTAGGTTTGGATCTCAACGAAAAGTTAGGTCGTGTCATAAAGGTAAAACGGATAAGATTGGCACGAGGGCAAGGAACCCGTGGACGGGGGGGGGGGGGGGGTCCCTAGTTCGGTCCCCCAAAAAAATT
>JARQSV010000400.1:956111-981080 GCA_030142285.1 Calameuta idolon
CCCCCCCCCCCCCCCCCCCCCCCCCCCCCCCCCCCCCCCCCCCCCCCCCCCCCCCCCCCCCCCCCCCCCCCACGCTTCTTCGATACGCCAAGAAAATTGTGTCCAATCAAAACGTTTCTCCCTTAACGTTAGTTTATCAGTCAGAAGAGGTTACGTTGTATTCATTCGCAGTATCTTGTTTCTTCTTTTGTAAGGTTTTTCTGGTCATTATAAAGATATATATACCTATATACGAATTTAAACACACATATATATGTATATACGCATTATTTCAATATCGCCTACCTACTGTATAGTCTGCAGTCAGTTCGTGCACAGTTTGTCGCAGTGAGGACACGTATCACTAGACTATAGGCAGGCCTCGTGGTCGATCGTGCGTATACGCGCGGAAATATAAGCGTATCGTAAATAGACGAGAGTCGATCGACTCGAAAGTTGTTGGGATTTTCATTAAAAGGAGAGGAAGAGAATCTGTCATGCCGGGCAGCAGCCAGCAGCATGGCTTGCGAATGGCCACGCCAGTGGTACACACTGCTAACTCGAAGAGTTTGTATTTGTTGGTTGGACGTTGTAGTCGGTCGTCGCGGAATGACGTAACAAGGCCGTTCGTATGGCTGCGATTCATTCTGTCCTACGAGAATGCCGCTGTTATATAGGATAAGATAGACGTACGCGAGGATGCTTTTCAGTCCTGAGCCGGTGTACTTTGTGATCCGAGATTAGACGTGTCTCTAATGGTATAAAGCGCATGTACCGCGAACAATCTGTCCCGCTAACGTCACGAAGTATCAATAAACAATCTGTCGAATCGAGTGACAGACGAGGACTGCGCCCTTATTTGATTACTGGATTTTCTGGACACAGCTAAAAGCAAAGTACTGAGCGCGCTTGATTTTGTATCGGCGTGACATTAGCACACCGGTGGAAGGACGAAGCGAGTTCAGTCTCTAATATAGATTCAATGACTCATGAAATGGTTATAAACGCAACAAGGTGAAATCCTACTAGTACTCGACCATCTGCATTGACAAATGCAAATACTCCTCTTTGTATAATTAAATTCGGTATACAGAGATATCTACGCAGAAACGAGAACCCACAATCAATAGGCACGTATTATTTGAACGATAGGAATAACAGACGAGTTCTGCGCCAGACTGTTCGAGCAATTCAAATAATTATGATCGATCAATTCTACTTAGAACGTTAGACGGGTGAAATTTAAAAGGAGGCCGAGGCAATGCAACATTATCTGGCGCTTCTCGAGTGCGCATTAACGAAAATATCGGTGCAAGTTTGTGCAGCTTGAAGGAGCGAGACCGAAGAGAATATTTAATTAATTGTCAATATTATATTTTAGCGTGCGATTTAAACTGATATACGAGCAAACGTCGAATTGATATCCAGCAGGTCAGACGGAGTCGATTTTAAAACGTTACGCAATGCGATTGGACCGTGATGTCTTGCTGTATAAAACGTTATCACTCCTGAAGGGAATGGCGTTTTCATTCATATCACGAAAGAGGAGGGTGCGAGGATGGACCTTGGAGAGGAACGAGAGCGGCGGACGGGACGTCATCCCGCACTCACCCCGGCCTTCGTTCTTCGCCCTCACTCGAGCTACTCTGCCTCTCTCGGCGTATTGATTCTCCAGGTGGCGAACTTTACTTCTCTCCTCTGTGCTCTTCTTCGCTCGCGCCGCGCCGAACTCCACCGGGATCCATTCCCACCCACGACAACGTTGTGGCAACATACGGAGAAAGGGAGAAAGACTACGAGCGAGAGCGAGAGAGAACAAGGGAGAAGGAATACGGCAGAATGAAGACAGAGTGTGAAAAAGGGCTTAGGCGAAGGGTAGACATACTTGAACACACTACAAAAAAAAATCTCTGCATCCCTTAGACGCATCGTGCACTCGCTGCTGCTGTCGAGTAAACTCGAGTATAGCAATTCGCCCAAAACTTCCAGATGCCTTTTTTGTTTAGTCTCGCGAGTTCAACTGTGCAAAGTCTATATCACACAAGTATGTGGGGGGGGGGGGGGTAGGAAGACAGAAGATTGACCGCGACCTAATGCCAACGGATTACGTGAACCATACGCTTCCGGAATAACATATGATCGTGCATCGAGAATAAATGTATTTTTGACAAGTATCCCGGGGCGAGGTGTGAGTATATTTTCATATTGAATACACGAACCAAGAGGACGTGCTTTGCGAACGGCACTTAACGCCAAGTTACAGGTTACGCACTCCTCGGTAAAAACTATTTAGCAAGCATTGGCGGTAGACAGTGTACCGATGTGATAGGTGCTGCCTGCCCTTTAAGAAATCACAAAAATTGGTCGGATTCTTTCCGAAAAGTGGAGAATAAATTATCTCGAGCCCAACGCGTATGGATCTTACGTTTTAAACATGTATACGCGATTACTTGCGAATCTGGTTTGAGTTTCGTCACATGAATGCAAATACATGGTAATTCGCACATATAAATACATGTGACGTGAACTGGACGGCGCTATGCTAACGTGAAATTAACGCGTTGTAATTGGCGGAAAAAAAAGTAAAAGATAGAGAATACTGACGGGGGAAGCAGGCATAGCTACCAGGAAACTGAAATGCCTGCGGTAATTTAGGATATAGACAGGGACAGCTGAACAAATGAAAATTACGACGAAGGTAATGGTCAAAGGTGTAACGAACAGGTGTAGTGGTTAAAAGGCAAATTGCATGTTAAATAGATATCTATACATCGTCTTTACATACAAGACATTTTAATACATCAACATCGATACGTAATAATCAAGTGAAAATATCTGTCCGTGCTCATAGTGTTGCCGACATAAACCTTAAACTGAGTAATAATTTTTTCCTCAACGTGTAACGTTTGCGCATCCCTTTAATCCAATGCAAAATAAATGATACAAGCGGCGTTCGCAATGTTCCTATACAGTTAGACCAGGCGGAGAGAGTGGGTAGATTTGGGGTGCGAGTGAATTCACAGTAATAGCTGGAGGTGATTAAAAGGTGGATAGGAATAGACGTCGGAAAAGTAAAATCATAGACTGAATCGTATGCAAGACTGATGTAATAAATAGAAGAAAAAAATTGAGGCTAAGCCATAAAGAGAATCACGAGCAATATGTGAGCTCGTAAATGATCCAAGCAAGGTATTCGCCGACGCGAAATTCGGTGCGTTCAAGGAACTCGCACAACTCGGTAGATACGAAGGATAAGATGAAGAAGACCAGATGAGCATCCTCATAAAAGCGGGGCAATAGTTAAACTAAACTCAATAGAGTTTAAATCAGGTGATCGCATCCCTGTGGCATCTACGATCGGGTGATATTTATCATTTCATTCATAAGGGGGCAATCACTTTCGTCTATCCGCGGCCAGGGTAGGAGGCGTCTATGTCATGTGTCGTTGTGACGAGGTACGTCGGCCCTCCATAGTCAAGTGACTCTATTGTTCACATTCTTCGACTTGCTCTCTGTCACTCTGGCGTTAAGGTAACGTGCACCCAGTGAAGAGCCAGCGGGCTCGGAGAATTCTGAGAAAGCGAAGAAAACAAGACGAGTAGAGCGAAAGTTTAGAGAGCAAGAAGAATGTAAGACGTATGACGTTTCGAAAGGTAACGAAGAAGAAGTTTACAAGTTTGTAGGTTAGGTAAGGCATGCAAAGACGAGAAGTACCATGTAAAGAGCAGGGGAGACCAGTGTTAATTGAAGCACGGTATAGAATGAAATAAAACTGTTCAATCTGCCATCTATTGGTAATGAATAAATTATAATTGATTGATGAGTCGTAATGTTGTTTAGAGAAAAAGTGAGCAAAATTTTCCAAGAAAATTTTTCAACGGTCATCGGTACCATTAATTGAGATATAATTCGTTCGTGTTTCAACCGACACCAATTTCCCCCAATTTGATTGAGAAAGAGCATGAAAGGAGTCGTAAAAACGAAAAAGAAGGTAAACCTGCACAGGAATTGTTGGTACGAAGGTAAATGTTCCAAGAGTAAAGAGGAGAGACGAGGAGAGCGTGAAGGAGGAGAAATGGGGAAAGAGAAGCAAAGAGTGCGAGAGAGTACATAGTGGGCTTTCTAGGCGGGCGGTCGCCGACATTCTGGATCAATACTCCCACCACTGGTGTTTCTCTGGGGTTCGTTGGCGGAGGTGGTCTTCCATGCCGCGTGCGTATCCGAATGAGTCGTCCAACCTTTTCCGGTGAAAATCGTTCACTGCTATCCGGTCTGATCTCGCGCGTGCTGGACCTCAGAGAAGTAGCACCGCTTTGAGACATCGTCGGCGACGATCTCGACAAAGAGAATTGAGAGGGTAAATGGCGAATTTTTCTTTTCGGTCTCGCAACTTTATTCACGAGATGGAGACACGAGCACCGTTTACACTTCTTCGTACCGCCCTCTTCTTCGCCTTTGATCATACGAGACGCGATGGATATTTCTATTCTTTACATGAATCGGTAATGGTTCATACCAAATCTTGTTCTCCAGGTCGGTCGAACGTGGTGATTCGAGTTGCGCGCCAGACAAGCTCGAAGATCGATTCGGTTCTTGCCAAGTGAACTGAGTCGATATGTCGTGTGGTCCAGCGGATGGGGACGATAGAAAAACCGTTCTCGCCAGATACATCAACTATGGGGGATAATCTCGACGAGCTTACGTAACGACTATCCATATATTATAGATCGGAGAGCTCTACCGTATTGAGATAGGTGGTGAATGACGATACGTGGAATTTTGAGATATACTAAGAACGTTGAGAGAAAAAAGAGGAGAAATCTTTAGGACTTTATTAGCGCTAAATGCGGGAGCTAATAGCCTGATGAGTGTCGCACAACTCTGAACCATGGCGATTTCCTGCATTCATTAGAATCGTACAAGGTCATCGGATGAAATAGCTTCCTGAAGCCGCGGGAGGGGGGGGGGGGGCAATTAGTTAGGAAAGTTTTTCGAAACTATCTTAATAAGATGATATGTACCCCGAGCACCTGGGTCGTAAGTTCGTAATTTGAAAAGTAGGTAATTAGTAAGTATTATACCACCAATTACGTGAGAAAGCGAGTTTTGAAGATATTCTTGTGTCATCGATACACAGAAATTTTACCTTGGGCTTAGATAAAACACGTCAACTGATATACCGTCTTATTTACTTCAAAACGTGTACTGCGCTGTAGTACGCGTTTAAATCTGGAAACTCCGAGAAAGATTAGCGTTTTTCAACAGCGACACAGCGACGAAAATATTTATAGAAGATTCAAAAAGGCCGTGACTGCATCAAACATTCAAGAAAGCTCCCACCCAAAAAAAATTACTGTAAATTAGCAAACTTTCTCAGTGGTTCTTAAATTGATACCAAGGACGTCATCGGTGGATGACAGACTTTCTCAGCGGTTCAAAAATTGATACCAAGGACGTCATCCACCGATGACGTCACTTCGTGCAATCCCTTATGATTTACGATTTAGTGTGAGATCTTTGACCTCGCATGCGCATTCGCACCAGTACCATTTTTGCAATGCGCTTTGAGCAGATTACGATCCCGATACCACGAGAATCGAGCCGTAAAATATACTCCAACTCATCTTCGTCCTTCGAAATCTCTCCTGCTCTTTATGCCGCGCTTCTACCTAGCTCAGCATCCCTCGTAACACTTATAGCGACGTTGACTTCCTGGTTGCCCCCCCCCCCCCCCCCCCAGAAAGACATATCCATTGTCATCGTAGTCTCAAAAATTTTTAACAATCAGCATACCGAAGCGCTAACTAGACAATAACAAAAACTAGAAAAAGATAATATAAAAAATAAGAAATTATATAACAAAAGAACGTATCTCTACGATAGAGTTACCGATACCCAGAAACGGCCAAGATTATCTTGCTATCGTCCTATCCGTGCCAACGGCCCCAACTTGCTTACACGGCAACTTTGTTAACCGGCCAATACGTGACAGTCGCAGCTGCACCGTTGCGATTCTCGTAACAGTTGTTTAGCACGAGCCACGCGAATCGCCCTGACCTCGGCAATGACTCTTCTAGTCAAGGCACCAGGCCGACTCCTGGTCCTTATCCATAGCCGTTAGCCGATGCATCACGATCGCTCTCATATGTACCATCTTCTTCCCAGGATATCATTGCAAGCTTGTATGTTATCATAGCCGAGGAGGAGACTGTTCAAAATCAAAGCACCTGTGAAAGGTCAGTTGGATATGTTGACTGCGTCAACAGTACTAATCGCAGGATGGTTAATGAAGATACGTATACGTTTCCAGGTACTATCCGACCTTGACAATGACACACCGATCAATCATATCGCATCCCATTCGGTGCATCAAGGTTCCCCGGGCATATGTGAGTGCATAATTTGTGCTAGTCGACAGAAATATAGGTAAGTCAAGTGACGTAGTAGAAGACTCAAAAAAGAAAGTGCGAGAGAGAACAGAAGGGAGAAAGAGCCAGCAGGGCTCTTCGAAGTTCACTCGCATGAGCGTACCGCATCTACGGTCCTAGGCGAAACCGATCGCTAATAAAGCCAAGGGCCCGTGCTTGATTCGATAGAGTTTGCCGAAGTGGAAGTCGGGGGCTAGTCCTGGCCTTGCCGGCCTTGACATCACTGAAACGAAAGCAAACAATGAGGTTGCAAGTTTCCTCTGCTGCTCTTTCACTCCTTTCTTCTCTCTGACGAAAAAGTAGAATTGAGCGAAATCGAGACTTTAGAAAAACAACCGTCGTCGGGCTATACACTGTGAAAATAACGGACATTTTAGATGCAATAAGCTTGCCCTCCTTATCTGACGCTGTGAAAATTGTAGAGATCGTTATTAACGTATAATAGAACAGAGAACAACTATGCAAGCGCGAAACGTCCACAGGAAAAACATCGGTGTTTTTCGTTGACATGGACAAGCAACATTGACCGCCGTTTATTGGCAGAGATGAACGACACTACAAGGTGCATAAGGCGAACATATACATACACATACCATGACTACGAGCAGGAGCGAGAGACCCGTGAGTGTCCCGTGTCACAGTAAATAGGTCACATATGTAATTTCATTGACTCGATAGAATAAACGTTCGAAATACAGTCTTAATATCTTGCGAACCTCACAAATTATATTTGTACTTTACGGACGTTCTGAATGGTAATGCATGCTCGAAATATAGTTACGTGCCTTTGCCTTAGATTATGGTCCCCAGTTATTCGTCTGATTAGTGAACACATCGTTTCTCCATGAACGTAGTGATATTTTTACAATGAGAAGAAAGGGCCTTTGCTTATCCGGATCGAATAATAATCTAACAGCTCGCAATGGCATCGCCTACCCCGTGTGTCTAATTTAGTTCGGATTTTCTTGACCCTGTCCCTATTACCCGAAGCGTATCGCTCGGCACGCTTCCCGTGTCACGCGGAAGACTCTTTTTAAAACTGGCCTATCTTATCGATGAAATTTTCGCAAAACTCAATGTCATTGAAATATCGGATACCCTTCTTCCAAAGCACTGTTCGACTCGGAACATATGACGTAGGAACTCATGCATGTTTCACAAAGAGGTCGAACTTCCCAACTGACCTATGCTTACGTTATCTGAATGTCTTCCGAGCTTATCGTCGATACGTCGATAAGCCTACGTAGCGACCACGTTTCATTCAAACTTCGCCGTGCAGTTTGGGGTTAGACTATTTTTAGTGACATAGTTTTCCTAATGGTGAATAGAAGGGAAAGAGGGCAGAAAATAGTGGCTGATGCGAACTTGCCAATTCGCTCGAAATATTTTCACATGCATTATTACTAGATAAATTTATTTCTTTTTTTGTTCCTCCGAGGTACACTGTTGTTTCGTTATATCTTAATGATATGGATTATCGACCTCTTACCACGAAATACGATATTTCTATTGGAAGACTTTTTGACAGTCGTTGATTGCATCTTAATACCACTGGATAGATTATTGGTTATATCCATGATAATATGACTGATAATTAGCAGTATCACTATGAGAGTATAGTATGGAGTATGAATATGTGAATATGAATATGGAATATGAACATGCTAATAGTATAATGTAATAAGTATCATATTGTATAAAGAATAAACTGTAATTATGTGCAGAGAGAATTTTATGTCTGAAATTATCCTGTCACGGTGATCCTAGGACATCATAACATTTTGGTTTATATAAGATTGTAATATATTATAAACCAACATTTCAAGTAATGATTTAAACTATAGTGAAATATTCCATTAACAACAGCAAATTTTATCAAGTTGCATGCTAAGCTTTAAGATATTTTATAATATACCTAATATTGTATGATTCCTTTTATCCTGTTATATTTAAAAGTATTAAGTAAACTACAGAAATTTATGATGCATCATATTACTTAATCTTTTACAGATTTACCTGTGAAAGAGTATTGTAGATAACTAATATTTTTCTTTGCAACCTCCGTAAATTTTACCATGCTGCGTGTAATGACAATCAAACAACAGCGGTCCATCTTCAGTTATCTTTGGTCGAGCCAGCTTGACGACCGCATGCGATGACAGTCGAAGATTAACCTTGGTTATTACCACTAGTTGCGTGCGAGAGAAAAGCGTTGAAAACGAAGTATTGGAAATGAAAGTGGGAGTCAGACATAAAAATACTTCGTAGCGCGATTCAAAAAGAGAAAAAAATATTATGATATGATAAAATGTTCGCGGCTTACTATCTCGACAATAATATTAAATGTCAGTTATGCAAAAACATTAAGCATAAAATTCTCTTCGTGTATAATTAGGCCGAGATCTGCTTCCGGTACTCGATCGTGTTCGTTGATAAAAATATTGAAGAAGTCCCAGCGTTATTTTCAATTACTTAGGAATGATAAACCGGTGTATTCGTTACAAGGATAGCAAAGGCTATCGGCACACGCAAGGTAATTTTTTGTACACAACTGTAACACAAGTATTATTTGATTAAGATCTAGTTTGATTAAATATTTGATTATAAACTTATCTTTGTAGATTGCATACGTTACCCGATTTCAAGTGAAACCCAGTGAACATGCCTGTATAAAAGCTTTATTCGAACGACGGGACGATCGAATTCGGAATGAAATTGTAGAAATAAAAGAAAAAGAGGACGAAGAAACTTTAACCAAGCGAGTCAGCGAATCTTTGGTTCGCCCTAATTATCAAGAATCGATCCTCAGCAAATTATTCTATTCCCATTCAAAAAACGGGTTACTCGCTAGCGTAATAGTTCGTTGCATTTTCAATGGTTAAGCTATGTATCTATAAAGCCTTGTTTATCCTGACACGTGTGCGATTATTTAGTAGCGGTAGAAATATGGCGGATGTTTTATATCCTCTGAAACTTTGTAAACGAATTTGGCAATGACATCTTAACAGTTTCTTTTTCATAGTAGCTCGATAATAAGATTTGCGAATCATTGGAGACTGGGCAAAGAATATAAAAATTATCATATTTTTAAAAATGGCCTCATTGAGTTTTTATGCGGATAAAAATCAGTTGCGAGAGAATCTGATGGAAGTCATTTTGAGGGCCCTTATAGTAACTGCGTTAACCTTCCTTGGGAGACGCCATGACAGTTTGTAAATGGGGAAAATAGACGACTGTCATAGTTTACAGTTAGAAAAGCGTGACGAGAAAAGTCCTTACTCACAATCAGTAAGGTGTTCATTGAAATGGACAGCCAGCAGGATGGAGTTAGTAGGAGGTTACTTTGTGTGTGGAGGAGGTTTCTGCTATGGATGTGACTCAAGCAGTGAGTAACGTAGTTCGATGTAAATTATAAATTGTAGGGAGTTAAGCTTTAAATCTCATTGAATTGAAAGTAACATATTTAATGTGATTGTGGAAGCACCTGTGGAAAAAATAGATATGCTATCAATTATCGGCTTGTTTAGTTCATGTCTGTGAGCACGTGTAACTATTGGTATTGCACAAGAGAAGGCAGAGCAGTAGACATTGCCAATTGCTAGTTTGGTCAACGCTATAGTTCACGAGTCAAATTGCTACTGTAAACATGGGACTATTGATAGAATCTCGTATAGAGAATTTTCTGGTGTATAAAACTACCGCGGCAGATATGTTCACTATCGTTAGGATGAGATTCTGAAGGAAACGAAGGGAAAGAAACTGGATGGCTTTGTAAAATATTGAAACATTCTACTTATGTGTTAGTAAGAATATATGTAGACCATAGCTATCTTAAACGTACGCAATTTATTGTGAGATGCAAGGATCCTTGCCAGGTGCAACACACTTATCGAAGCGTATGATGAGAATACATATAAATTATTCAACATGACCTAACGTTTAATAGCAATCCTACTGAGCACACAAGCGTACCAAGAGAGAGCATTCGAATCCTATTTTATGAGCATATTGTCATAGTGCATGCACAAATCTCAGCTATACTTATTAGCAGTGGTTATAATAAAAAGATGGTTTAATAATTTATAGTAGCTATACTTTAGGTGTTAGGTATGGTTTATTAAAATGGAACAGAAAAAAGAATTGATTCTATATGAACTGTTGTACATAGGAGAATAGAAAGAATTGTTTGTGAAATACAAACACATTAAGCATGACAGATTCCATTTAATGTTTAGCATGTAATGTGTTTAGCATAACAAAGTTATGACAGTTCATAAGATTTCTAGGGAAAATGTACATTGGTATTTTTAATTCTATGGTAAACTGTTAGACATTGGGAAACATGGGGTTTTGTTAATATATCTATAGAACGAAGCAAAGAAATGATCATTAGGTAGAGGCTTGCCAAAATAGAGATAAATTCACTTACTATATTTTGAACCCTGATTTGCTTATAAAGCTATGTATGATTGATCCAGATCGCTCCTATTTTAAAAATTGCTCGTAATAAATCTTTAGTGATCGGAGGTACAGAATGTTTCAGAACATAGTTGTTCGTAGGGGCTTTCTGGCCACGATGGACATTATTATGAGTTATGTTCATCAAGTAAAGTTGAAATGGATAAAACTAACCTCTCAGTTGGGGAAGCTGCTGAAGTTCAACATCTTGAGAATTACGATAGCGGGATGATCCCTGGGATTTCTTGGTCTTCTTCTTGAGAGAGCGCTTGGCGAAGGGGTCTATCCGGTCCACAATCGTCGCGGATGACATGTTGGGGGCAATGGAGGCACTGTGAGAGCTGGAGGGGTTTGCGACACTTAAGACGCGTTGATGCCTCTGCTGCACTTTACCAGCAGACGAGGAGGCTAGAGACGATGAAGCCCGCCCTGAGGAGACGGCATTCCGCGAAGACGATGGTAAGGAATTCACTGCACTCACAAGAACGGCGCACTACACAACTTGAAACGCGTAGCGTACCTGGTGTAACCTACTCACGCGTTTCCGAGCAAGAGCAGGGCAACAAGGATGAGGTTGTGGTGCAAGAGAAGGAAATAAACGAAGAATGAAGAGATCGTAGGTCGTGCTAGAAAGCAATGCACGACGTCAGACGAGTAAGCGAACGTAAAAGTGTGCTAGTCCATGAAATCCATAGAGTCCGTGAAATGGTGAATAAACTCGATGCTCGTGGTCGGTCGAGAAAGGGGCGCGATTCTCACTAGGCGTTGTCACGTAAAGGCGAACAAGCGAGCGGCCAAAGGAACGCACGCCCTGTCGTCGTCACACGTCGAAACTCCACACGATTTCCTGTTGGCGTAAGCTGGCTAACTCCGTGCGCGATTTCACGGAGAATATAATCCAAACGGATAGGCAGCTAGGGGACCAAACAGCCAGGCGGCCAGACAGATAGGGAACAAAAGTAAGTCCCTTGTTAATATAATTTCCGAGTTAAAACGTCAGCCCGAACGTAATTTACACGAAACGGCGCCCCTATGCTGGGCTTTTTTCCCTCGCGAGAATTCGATAGCCAGGGCTGCCGCTGGTAGCTACGTGTCTCTCTCGCGGGCGCCGTGCACGAAAGGAGCACCGTTATAATATACCTCGTTGGCTAAAACGGCGCTCTCTCCGGCCAGCCGATATAGCAACGGTTATCGTGATCTGTTGGTTTACACGACAGCACTATGGCCACTTGGTCACTCTTAAAGGGGCTAACAGAAGACACGAAGACTCGTACAGTACTCGGCCGCCATCAGCTGCTCCAAGCGATGAGCTTCTTTCATTTTCGCCGACCGACCGTCAGGCGCCAAGACCTGCCGAGACGCGCTCCAACATCGCCCGTCGTAACGCGCGCGCACACCGCACTACGATTTCCGCATCTACCGCACGTAAAAGTCAAATTAAAAGAAAAAAATAGTTCGCACCGTTGCCCTTCACTTATTGAAAACCCGTCAAGAGGTGCCTTCTTGTGCCTGAAAATAGTAATGTATGCTCGGCAATCATCGGCCGGAGATTGCCGATCGGCTACGGAGACTCACGACTTAGGATAGAGCGCGCCACTATGCAAAGACGCGCGCCGTTGCAACGCCGCCGTTGCCCAAACGCCACTCCCCTTCGGCTGCCACGATCACCACTTCTTTTACGATCCTCTCTCACTCTCTTTTACACCAAGCACAAAACACGCCACGATTTTATGTAACCTGTCTGTTTGTCTGGATGCTAGATTTTCTTCTTTCCTTTCTTTTTTTTTCACAGATCTTTCGTAGAGATTCTGCTTTCCACTAAACTGATTATTTCAATAAATTTGCTACAATTGACTTCCCTACCTCCGACCTTTCTTCGATACTCCAGCTGCAAATTAAAAGTACTTGAATTGAATGATTAACGTTACACAATCACTATCGGGTTTGATAGTTATGCCCAGTTTTCAGATATATCCGATAAGTACTGCCGTACAACCAGAAATAATTTTCCACTAGATGAACACCGTGGTAAAATTAAACGTCTTAATCTGAAGATTATTTCTTTAAAAAATTTGGAACTTACGCTGTGGTTTTGTCGCCCGATTACAATCAACACGTTGTGCAAATCTAATAAACAAAAGATTAAATATTCAACTTATACTATTTCTATTTACTTATCTTTTTACGAATTTTAGCTCATATAACCTCTGACACTTTTCTAATCGGCGTTAGAATAAAATCGATTAACTAAAGAACAGTGGCAAATAAATTAATCATTTCAGTATACGACACTTACTCGTGAGCTATTACACTTGATCAATCAACGTAGTTTTTAATTACAAAGTACATAATTAAGACTCAATTTTAGTTCTCTATTGGAATTACCTACTTTAGCAAAACTATCAACGATCAAGAGAAGTTCAGTTTTTCGAGGATGATTTCTCGAGTCTTCTGTCAATACCAGTCAATACCTGTCACAAAATATGTATCACCGTTAGATATAAATCTCGCGTACCACATTTGCTTCGTTTTAACAGAAATTTTATTTTACTGTTGACTGCTGATTATGATTTATAACATATTTACGTTATTACCGGAGGTACGGCGATGCCACGTGCGTTCGATACGTGCTGGCCTGCAAACACGCTTTGGTTATGACAGAGGATGCGTTTGCTCCAAACAGTGAGGACTATTTGATCAGTTTTTGTAGTAACAAATTCATATTCTACAGGTTTTAAGCTACGCAGTATATATAATCGCGATTGGCACATTGACATTTTTTTCTATTTTTTCTGTTGGCATTGTATGCTGTAATTAATTAATTTAATTTATAAACGTGACTTCAATACTACAAGTAACCTAAATGACATATATTTGAAAGAATATGATAACATATGTGGCACTACTAAAAGTATTGTATATCTGAAAAACTGGATGAACCATAAATAATATGAGCTTCTTTCAATTTTTTCATTTTCCATTTAGTGTGGTTTAAAGTATCATAGTTTTTAGGGAAATTGTGTTAACACCATATTTTAATATATTGGTGCAGTGACAATGAACATAAGTATATGAACTTATAAAAGGAATTCAGTTCTCTAATTGCATAAAATGAACGCATTAGTGCGTTGTCCTGGTTTATATTGTGGCAGAGAGTTATTACTTGATGGTAATTGGAGTGACTGTGGAGCTTGTCCACGAGGTTTTAGAACAAATTCTTCAGCTTGTGTACCTTGTGATGATGTTCCAATGTTTTATGATTGGCTCTATCTGGGTTTCATGGCCTTGTTGGCACTTGTACTACATTGGTTTTGCATAGACAGGCTAGCTATGAGGAGAAATATTACTAAGGAAGTTATAGCTTTACATTTTTCTGCACTATTTGAGATTATTATAGCATCTTTTATTACTCTACAATTGACCGATCCTATTGGGACATTTGGAATTAGATCATGTAAAGCTAGACGGCTTTCTGATTGGTATACGCTTTTGCACAATCCTAATCCAAACTATGAAATGACTCTACATTGTACACAAGAAGCAGTATATCCATTGTTAGTATAATCAATGCAATTTATAATTCCTTTTACGAACCAGGTTTTCATGCTATATATAATTTTACAGATATACAATGGTTTTTGTGTTTTATGGCCTGGGTGTCATAATAATGCTACTAGTGCGACCTTTAGTAGCACACAAATTTTTACCAAAACCAGGGAAGTTTTCTATTTATGCAGCTCTATATTTCTTTCCAATTCTTGCTCTGTCACATGCAGTAGGCGGTGGTCTTATATGTAAGTAAACTTTCCCATGTACATCCAGTGCAACATGTAACATTGAATTTTATTTTCAGACTACTCATTCCCATACATTACGATCATTTTGTCTGTACTCTCTAGTGCTGCACATTTTGCCTTCAAATTAAATCAGGTACATTTATACTTTAATATTATATCTAAGACACATTAATATAGCTAGTATGTGATGTAACAAGTCTTACTCTTTGAATCATAATTGCTTTAATACATGATCTAGCTACCTCTAATATTTCAAAACTTAAAAATAATTTTTTGCAAATAATTTCATTATTGCAAAACTTCTACGAGTACCTCAACTATTAATTAGGCAATATCGTTTTAAATTACTTTTTTGTTGTAATTGTTTCTTATATTTAGTTGTACAGCTTACGAGTCTTTTTTCACTTCTTGATATCTAAGTGTATTTAAAACAGAATAATCTGTTTTATTATGTATTTTGCGAAGTACTAGAAAAATCAGATTTTCCATGTTCTTTCTTCGTATTTTTATAGAGAAGGCCGTGTTTTCAAATATCGCCTAGCTCTGTCTTTACTGATCCTCTTAGCAATCTAATGGGTCCTCATTTGCAAAAGAAATATATCAATTGGAAATATCTGCTTAATATTCATTGTTACTAGCTCTTATAATTGGTCTCGATTACACTTTTTTTTTGCAGTCTATGCAATCACTACTCCTCAGCTCTGTATCGGATATCAGAAACGTGGTGGTGATTCTTGGTCACTGGCTTTTACATGGTTATGGCGTAATGGCTATTGCAACTCTTCGTGGATTCAGCATTCATCCTGCTATGCTCGCCCTGGTTCCTTTACCAGCCCTTTTCTATATTCTCACAGCAAGATTTACAGATCCAAACAAATTACACATTGAATAACTGGACCTCATGAGTGTATACAATCTTTAATGTAAAGAAAACTTTAAGAAAATGTAAAAGACTGTTTCAAAAGTTCAAGACGATATCAAGGACTAGAAATGAAATTATATACTTAAAAGATCTATGCCTTTTTAATATCTTATTTTTATATACTTATGCGCACAAGTCTTCCAGAAAAAGAATCAAGTCTTAGGTCAGGTAAATAAAGCACAAATAGCATATTTTACGGTACTCTATTTAATCATTAATTAGGATTTAATTTCATGTAATATATGCCGCTTTAAAAAAAGATATATGCGATAATTAAAAACAATAATTATATTCATTGCCGGTATATAGCGTATAAGTAGATAGGCGGCAATGCATTATTATCTGTGCACCTAAATTATGTTTTAGGTACAAATGTCACAATTAAAGTGCTTTTGGGCGAAATTGGCACCTTGTTGGATGGCAGTTTAGTTCTGAAACAACAAATAAGTATTTATAAAGAGGTTTACAATATATCTGATACATAATTCTACATTAAAAAAACTTACTGAATCGGAAAATGATCTTGAACGTAATTAGGACTTTGCGTAACAACGTTCACTTCTTCGGATACTTGTGGTAAAACCGAAAGATCTACGTTAGTTGGTTTTTCTCCGCTGTGATATGCTACCAGGTATCCTGGATTACCACTCTTCAACCTGTATTGTGCAAAGTATTTAGAAAAAAAAGGATCTACACTAATTTAGGTACATATTCAAAGTGATAAAGAAAGAAAAAAGGTTAGATAGGTTTTATACATTCAGAGTCACAGCTAAAGAAAACAATAAATAAAAGTAGAACAAATTATTGTTAGTAATTACTCGTTGCCGCACATGCCATATGCTAGTATTGAACTCACCAGTTCCTGTGCCGCACAGGAGTAGCGTGAAACAAGTAAAGTTATTCTTCAGTTAGTCTTATTAGAACGTGAATAGTTGCAGTGTAGCTTTATCTTTCACTTATGCCCGGCAATGAGCCATAAAGAAGTTCGTAACAACTCAGGATATGTTCAATTGACATTTAAATTGGTTTGATTTTTTTATTTTGTGTGTGCGTGTGTGCGTGTGTGCGTGGGCGCGCATACGTATTCAACTACTGGACTTTGTGAAGAGAACTTCTTTTTAGACTGAACGTTAATGTACTACTTCGATAAATATTAGGTACGTTTTTTTAATATACATTAAGACATGTATTAATTTATGCAAAAACCTTATTATTGTTTTATCAAAGAATTAATGGATTGCTTGAGTTAGTATAACAGGACCTCAATATTTACTTTAAATGCACTCAAAATCCATGGATGCTATTGCATTTTATTTTACCTGGTGTAGACCAAGACGTCTTCATTTAATATGTTGATCACAGTCTCTCCATGAAGGAATGGATGTCCACCACGAGCATTGGTAAGAATAGCAAATGCGTCTTTGGCAGAAAGAGTATCGTTTAATTGCAGGATAGGTGTTCCTGGTAATAGCAACATAGCTAAAATGAAACTGTCCGCGACAGCAGGATCATGACGTTGTCTTAAAGTGTTTAGCTGTATAAGAATAAAATGCAAAATTAATGATACAGTAGAAAATGATTATTAACTAATATTATCGTGAAAATAATAATGTTAATGGGAAATATAAAATAATAAAGAAAATACTAACATTCCAACCGGGCCATGAAGAACTATTAAGCCACTGGGAAATGCTCTCATTGAGGGATGCTGCTGAAATGTTTGAATTGATCGCAGCATGGAACTGCGGGCTTTGAGGAAGGTCAATTAATGTCCGATTCTCGTTGAATACTTGTAGTATGTCAGCTTCAATGTCATCATACAGCGTGAACAATCTGTAACAATAAAAAATTTGCAGTAATCACGATGATAAAAATGAGATATAAAGATTTACCAATAATAGTATATTACCCTTCCCCTTTGGTGCTGTTTAAAACTAAGTTGCGCCATTTTCTTAAGATATCACCATTCTCAGGACGATCTCTTGTGTACGCATGTACTAATGATTCATAATTGTCTGCATGAGATGACTGAGGTGCTCGTGATTCTTCATGAAGGTCTGGATCTTCTGTTAAGTATTGTGTGTTAGCTAATCGGAATCCTTCAATACCTAAAGTTAGCCAGTGATTGAGAATGTCCTGTAATGAACGATAGAATATTTAAGTATTGGCATATTTCTCGAGAAGACAGTCCACAAGGAAAAGGTTTATGGTACCGAGAATTCAGAAACGACTTTGGGGTTATTGTAGTTGAGATCCGGTTGCGTCTTACTGAATTGATGAAGATAAAATTGACCTCTCTCTTCGTTCCATTCCCATGCTGATCCACCATAGACACTCAACTACAAATAAAGGGTTGTATCGCAACTAGAATACATTTGTAATCATTTTTGTAAGTTTTTTGTAACATGAAAAAGACTTACCCAGTTGTTAGGTGGAACACGTTTTCCATCTGAATCAATTTTACCATCAAACCATACATAGTAATCAGTGTAATTATCTTCTCTCTGGACAGATTTATTGAACCATGGATGATGTATAGAAGAATGATTTGGATCAAGTTCAAGTACAACATGCTGCTCCTTTTCCTTGGCAGCTTTAACAAATTCTTTTAAATCACTAATGTGGCCTAACTGTGGTTGAATATCTCTAAAATCTTCTGTATGCCCTATAGAAAATTGGAGAGCAAAGGTAATATCAAACAAAATGTATGTGGATTCACCCAAATCTTCTGACTAATAACAAACCTTCTGGTGATGATTTTAGAACTGATTTAAGTGATATTGCTTTAATATTTTGCGACTTCAAAGAATCCAGAAGAGATTCTAGTCCTTTAAGATTCTTGCTTGCAGTATCAGATGCATCTAATTGTATGATAGGACTTAGCTCCCACCATTTTTTTGGTTCTGGAGCAGAGCATTTTGGTGCCATCACTATAATAGCAATAGCTCCAGCCAGCATAGAAAGCCATAATAACCAGAAGGCAACAAACAGAAACCATCTCAATCTTATCCAAAATGGGTCATTAGCATATCTCATCAATTCTTCCTTGCCCATTCCAGCAAGAGTCTGCTTAACAGTCTCAATATCGATTTTTGCATCACCATTTTCAGAAACAAATTTCACCTATAGAAAAGCAACTTCATTACACAAATTTCTATCTTAAGTAAATTTCAAGTAAATTTAATAAATTTCAATCTTAAGTACTTTTAATTAAAGTCATAGAACAATTTCAGAAATTGAATATCACTGCTACAATATGTTACAACTAATTTAAAATCAGTGACTACTGACGCAATATAAGCACGTTATTGCAGGAACATGTGTTCACCACGTCTCGCACCATTCTAAATTTCTCTCCACAAGAAGACAGACGAAGTTCCAAAACGAAACAGTGCATACCTCGGTAGCATCTTTATTAGCTCCTATCTTCCTCTCATCCTTGAGCATTTGTTCCTGTGCTCCATCGTCAGGATCGCTCTCTCCATTTTGCTTTCTCATGGCAGGCTTCTCGCTGGAGTTAAGCTGTACCCGTAGGTCGTCTTCAGGCAATGGCTTATACGTGGCGACTGGTTCTTTCGAACTGTTCATTTCCCCACTATCTAAATCTAGCTTCCCACTCTCCATGACGAGACTTTCAAGGCCAGATAGAAAACAAGTTCTTACGTAACCGCTGCAACTGTGAAGGCAGGATGAAGTGTCTCCCCACGAGGTAGCTTCTTAACCGTTCCAATGAAATTAAAAGCTAAAGGATCAGTATACTATCTCTACCTCGCTGCTCAGAAGGCGTGCCCCAACTCCAATATGGCTGGCTGCTGTTTCCACTTGCGTTCTAGCGGAACACGATGCGCACTGTAAGTGGGGGAGAAATATACTAAGAGCAGACCGTAACTTGGTCGTGTCAATAATATATTCAGAAATCGGTCTGGGGTAACCAATAGCAGCACACGATATACCGGAATTTACCAATCACTTTTAAAGTTACCAATTGTCTCTCGATAAAAGAATGTAACCACCGGCAAACCCTGGTAAAACCTGCCCAGATTTGGTAAAGTGTGCAGTATTCTGCGCACATTTCTATATTTATTGATTATCGTTGCATTAGGACATCGGAAATGATTCACGTTTTTTCGTCTATTTCTGATTTACTTTAAAGATTAGTATAAATCTTTTCCGTTATCGTCTTTGCAAATAAATCTTCCGATAAAGCATGTAAATGGATTCTTCTACAATTAGACAGAAAATGTCAATAAGATTTTGCGATCATATTGCGTCTGGATATAAAAATGTCTGCTATGTTTAAATTTATTTATCCTGCATGTTACGAGTGTACACATACGTTCTGGAGGATTTTATATTTCATATTTTCTTGACGTATATTTGAAAACCATCAGATAAAGATAAATCAATTTTAATTATGTACCAATTCATAATATCAGTAATTCATACATATAGTCTTTATTAATAACTTGATGTGAATATTTTGACTCCTTTCAGCCAGTAAGAATCAGCCAGTCTTACTAGCTAAAAGGAGTCAACATATTCAAATCAAGTTCTCATAGTATTCATTAATGTTACAAGTAACATTACGACGTCAGGTAAATAATTATTGGTAAATAAAATAGCTAAAGAAACAATATTTATATTTCCAAATTAGAACCACAATTTATAAGATCGTAACATGTAGATTCATAAATCGATTCCTGATCCAATTACACTATATGTCTCCGACCATCTGTAAATCTTGAATAAAATTCAAGTCATTCCCTTCTTTCGCTTTCGAATTACGTTACGTTCGGATACTTAATTAGCGAGAAACTCGATTATCGCACCCTTTTGTTGACTCCGCGCATTAATTATATTATCAGTGCTGCGCAGCATTTGGCGCCTTGCGATCTTTCTCAATCTGTTGAGAGCATAATACTCATTTACAGAGTGTTTTCAAAAATCATTATGGTCTTTTAGTCGAATAGTTCAGCGCCTATGAAATTTCCTGAAATATATTATAACAAAGTTAAAATTATGATACATTAACCCTGATCAATATTCATACATAATAATTCTATTGTATATACAAGTTATGCAGTATACCAGATGGTATAAGAAGAATTATAATAAGAAAACTCGCTTACATAAGTGAAGAAATTTCAATACTCGTCGTGTTAGGGAACGAAATTGATCTGTGCGAAGAGATGATAATGATAATTGATACAAAGAGGACGGCTATAAAGGCTGCCCAAAATGTCCAGAAAATACACAATCGGATTTTAATACAGGTAGGTTCTGCGGCATAATATTCTAACTCCTCCTTTGTTAGTGCTGTAGTAAAACAATATTCATATGACTTATAATAGCATCAACTGGCATGTGAGATACGTAACGAATTTTTCATTTTAAATACATGCCTTGCTTTATGTATTTCTTGTGTGGCAGTTCTATCCTGATGTCCTCGTTAGAGAGATCACTGAGAAGATAAGATTTCTCACAGAATGCCATATTCTTCAGTGGAGTTGCAATACGACACGCTCACTTCTTAGTAGCCGCACGACTGACTAATGTAGAACATTCGTTTCAACTGACAATCAGCTTGGTATTTACAAATCAAACAATTACTTACCAAGGATGCTTTGTTTGTGAATGATTCGGACGTTACGGAAAATCTTTTTTGTGTTAAGTAATTTTAGGGATTTGAGCTTAGATAAACGCAGTGATATATTTATTTGGAATATTTGGATGCTGGAGTAAACTTATTTGCTTTTTGTGACTAAAGGCAGAATTTGTATTAAACAACCCAAGGAGCTAGAGCTTATCAATATTTTTTGTATGTAAAAAGTTTTCAATAATATGGTGGTAGAAAGCATAATATGGGAAGGATATGATTTAAAGTTAGAGAAGTGGATGTTTTATTAACTTGTTAAACGTTAGGAAGTGGAAGTAGCGAAACGGGGTGACAGAATACTGCCAGATTTTGAAACAATTGTTTATAACTTATAACCAATTAATCTATACCTTACGCTGTTCATTTTTAGAATACTATAATTTCTGGAAAAAATTGTTTACTTTAAAATCAGTATGGGCAAAGGAAATCTGCAAATGGACGTTAGAAAAATTGACTTGCATTTGGTCCGAAAATATTTACTAACAGTGGTAAATTGCTTGTATAAGAATGATCTAATCAGACTGTCAGTTTTCAGCCTGTTTGTATATTTATATACATAATATTATGAACCTACCGTTCTTATACATATTTATAGTATTTTTTGTAAGCGTTGATCGATTGAGAGAGACGCATAGTAAAAGAATTGCATGTATTTATCAAATGATATCGTCGATTCAAAATTTTGATGTATAGACGTGTATTGTACTTTCCGCACGCATTAGAATAAATTCTTTTAATGAAGACAAGTTATACTATTTATATCGCGTCAGATTTATATAAAGGTTACTAATAATGTAATGACTAATAGTAGAGAAGAGAATATAACATTGATTGCTCCATCGGGTTCAGAATCTTCATCCGGCTCAGGTTTATCTGGTTGATCCTCCGTTGTGGTTTCAACTGTTGTAGTTGATTCAGTGGACGTACTGGTTGTTTCTGGTGTAGTCGGTACAGTGGGCGTAGTGGTTGTTTCTGGTGTAGTTGGTTTAGTCGGCGTAGTGGTTGTTTCTGGTGTAGTTGGTTTAGTCGGAGTAGTGGTTGTTTCTGGTGTAGTTGGTTTAGTAGGCGTACTGGTTGTTTCTGGTGTAGTTGGTTTAGTCGGCGTAGTGGTTGTTTCTGGTGTAGTTGGTTTAGTGGGCGTACTGGTTGTTTCTGGTTCCACATCTGGCAATTCGGATCGTGGACATAGCAGCAAAGCGGCATTAGCAGATAATGGTATTTGGGAAATAGTTACGTTGGACCTGAAATCCGAAGCGCAGCAATTGGCATTAGATCATATTATTTTATATATAAAGAACGGAAATATTATATTGAATATTTTACCCCGTAGTGGTAATAGAATTGGCACTGGCTAGACACACAACAAGATCTTCATTCGCCAGACTTCGAAAGCCAGAAAGATCAACAGTGGTGCCATAGAATAGATTATTGATGATAATTGTGTAGGTAGGTTCATTTGAAAGCTCGCGGGTGAAGGCGATAACCTGATGACGTTAATGAAATAATGCAATAATTAGCGAAACAGTTAATTATCAAATAATTCAGATACAATGCACGCTTATATTATATACATACGGTATCATCATTTAGAGACTGGACTCTGGTTGCTCCTCGTTTAAATGTTTCCAACTTGCGGAATTCTATGAGTGATTTATATGTATTATAATAACTTCTGTTCGCGTTACTTTGAACATCAAGATTCCAGTTTTGGAAGTTACTGGTGATTGGCAACCACGTCGAAGAGCCCGTTGTGAAACCTGCGTTGCTTGTACTGTCCCACAAGAACGGAGTACGAGCAGGATCTCTGGAGAAGAGCTCGAATCGATCTTCGCCAGCATTCAGACCCTTAGGATCTTGCGTCTGGTTCCAGGATACCGGTACGTTCTGAAGACCAAGTTCTTCTCCCTGGTATGTGACTGAAAGTCCAGGTAACAAAAGGGACAGCATGTGGAGACCGTCCACACGATTAATCCCAAAGCGAGAAGATACGCGACCAAAGTCATGACTTCCAAGGAGCCAATTCGGAGTAACATTTCCGGAAAGCAAGTTCAACCATTCAATTGTGAGGCTGATCAGTTCTGAGGATGACGACGTGCGTGTTGCGTTTTTGATAATGTTGAAATTGAGTGGAGCGTGAGCACCAGGATTTGTGTCGTTACCAAGGAATCTGAAAATTCGAATATTAAGTTTAACAAAGTTAATAATTTTAGTAGAGAATAGAAACCGATATCCGGTTAATTACCTTAACGCTGTTTCAGTGTTCGAAGTTGGCTCTACAGTTAAAAACTTCTTTTCGCTTCCTGTGGTTGCCACGTAATCATCAATGACACTTCGCCACTGAACTACAAGATCAAAGGACATCTCTTGGTTTGTGGTATAGATATGCTCCAAGTAATCATAGTCCGACTCAAGGACCGAGTCATCAGCATTTTCATTGATGGGTTCGTCTCGGAAGCTTGAATCTTCCACGAGGTGGGATACAGAACCAATTCGGAAGCCGTCGAAACCTTTCTCGAGCCAGAATCTCAAAATGTCATTGATCTCAGAAAGTACATCAGGGTTCTCCAAGTTGAGATCCGGCTGGTTTGTTCCAAATTGATGCAAATAGTATTGTTGTCTTTGTTCGTTCCACGTCCAAGCGGAGCCACCGAATACACTGATCCAATTATTTGGTGAAATAGTACCATTGTCAGTGGAAACGCCATCTCGCCAGATATAATAATCAGTGTATGGTGCAACACGCGCGACAGAATTGACAAACCATTCGTGTTCGATACTCGAGTGGTTCGGTACAAAGTCAAGTATGATCCTTATTCCTTTTTCATGTGCTTGCTCTAGAAGTGACTCCAAGTCCGCCAAAGTACCAAGCAGTGGGTCAACGTCACGATAGTTGCTCACGTCATAACCATGATCGTACTGAGGCGAAATGTACACTGGACCAAGCCAGATGGCATCAACACTAATGTTAGTGAAATGATCCAATTGGGAGATGATACCCTTAATATCTCCCACTCCATCTCCATTACTGTCTTTGAAGGACTTTGGATACACATGGTAGATTGTAGCCGTCTGCCACCAATCAAGATCACCAACAATTTCATCATTGGCGAGTATAGGTTCTGTTTCTACAGGTGATTCTGTGGAGACTGCAGGTGTTGTAGGTTCCGGAGTCGTAATTGGTTCGGGTATAGCTGATCTCGGGCACACGAGAAGAGCAGCATTGGCGGACAACTGTACTTCGGAGAGATTTACGTCGGCCCTGAATTAAATGAAGTTAAATAAAAAGACGCTGTGTTTTTTAAAATTACGAGTGATATAGTCGTATAATGTACTGACCCAGTTTCAACGATGGAATTGGCACTGGCTAGGCACACGACAAGATCTTCGCCGAGCAGATTATCAAATCCACTAAGATCAACAGAAGTGCGGTAGATGTCGACGTTTATAACTACCAAGTAAGTATGTTCATTTGATAGCTCGCGACTGAATGCGATAACCTAGCAACATTAATAAATTGGTCAGCTGATAACAAACTGTTTAAACTGTGGATAATGCACCATTTCAGTTGGTGTACTCACGGTATCATCATTTAGAGACTGCACTTTGGTTGCTCCGCGTTTAAATGTCTCCAGTTTGCGGAATTCTGTCAGCAATTTATATGTATTATAATAACTTCTGTTCGCGTTACTTTGAACATCAAGATTCCAGTTTTGGAAGTTACTGGTGATT
>JARQSV010000400.1:981180-1002533 GCA_030142285.1 Calameuta idolon
CCAGGATACCGGTACGTTCTGAAGACCAAGTTCTTCTCCCTGGTATGTGACTGAAAGTCCAGGTAACAAAAGGGACAACATGTGGAGACCGTCCACACGATTAATTCCTAAGCGGGATGATGCACGACTGAAATCATGACTTCCAAGAACCCAGTTAGGAGTTATGTTTTTGGATAGCAAGTTCAACCATTCTGTCATTACACTAATGATTTCTGCTGAAGATGTTGCACGGGTAAAATTTTTAATAATATCGAAATTGAGTGTAGCGTGAGCACCAGGATTTGTGTCGTTACCAAGGAATCTGAAAATTTCAATATTACGTTTAATAAAATTAATAATTTCAGAAGAGAATAGAAACCTATATTCGGTTAAGTACCGTAATGCTGTTTCACTATTTGACGTTGTTTCTACAGCCACAAATTTGGTTTGGCTTCCCGTGGATGCCACATAATCATCAATGACAGTTCGCCACTGAACTACAAGATCAAAGGACATCTCTTGGTTTGTGGTATAGATATGCTGCAAGTAATCATAGTCCGATTCAAGGACCGAGTCATCAGCATTTCCATTGATGGGTTCGTCTCGGAAGCTGGAATCTTCCACTAGATGTGATACGGAACCAATTCGTAATCCGTCGACGCCTTTCTCTAACCAAAATCTTAGAATCCTATTGGTTTCCTCAATCACATCTTGGTTCTGTAAGTTGAGATCTGGCTGATTGGTACTGAATTGATGCAAGTAGTATTGTTGCCTTTGTTCATTCCATGTCCAAGCGGAACCACCGAATACACTGATCCAATTATTGGGTGGATTAGTACTATTGTCAGTGGAAAGGCCATCGCGCCAGATATAATAGTCAGTGTATGGTTCAACACGTGCGACAGAATTGACAAACCACTCGTGTTCGTCGCTCGAATGGTTTGGAACGAAGTCCAGAATCACTTTGATTCCTATACCAAAAGTAAGCTAGTTATTACTTATGCTTGATTACAAGAAAAAAATGACAATGATTTTGCTACACTAATTTCTTTCTGATTAAGTCATAAATATACCTTGATCGTGTGCTAAATCCAAGAGCGTTTCAAATTCTTCTGTAGATCCAAAAAGGGGATCGATATCGAGATAATTACTAATATCATATCCGCCATCCTTTTGCGGTGAAGTATAAATTGGACCAAGCCATATTGCGTCAAGGTTAATATCATTAAAATAATTAAGTTGCGAGATGATACCCTGAATATCACCAACACCGTCGCCATTACTGTCTTTGAATGACTTGGGATAAATCTGATAAATGGCAGCTGTCTGCCACCAGTCGAGATCGGTGTTAATTTCTTCATTTACAGTATCTGGGAAATCCGTTGTACAAAGTACCAGAGCAGCGTTAGCAGAAAGACTAACGGAGTTGATATTAACGATGTCTCTACGATTAGGAATGTATTCAAAACATCATACATATTGTATAAGGACACTATCAGTATATTATTCATAAATGTTTTTTAAATCTTCTTAAATATGCAATTAATCTTACCCAGTATTTGCAATTGCGTTAGCACTTGCTAAACAGATCGTAATTTCTGATGGTAGGTCACCGAATGCAGATAGGTCGACAGTTTCAGAGTAAGGACTCAGATTGATAACGATTACATAAGTATCCTCATCATCAAGTTCACGTATGAAGGTCAGTACCTAAAAGTGTATCAATGTAAAATCAAAAGAAAAGTTTAGATCGGTTGCAAAATATTTACACTGCGAATATTCACTCACATTATCATCAGAAAGAGATAACAGTTTTGTCGCGCCTCTCCTGATGGTTTCAGTCTGTTTCAATTTCGTAATGGCTTTATAAGTCTTATAAACACTTCTTTCTCTTGAAGCTTGTAACGCAAGATTTCTAATAAGATAATTGCTGTTAACTGGCAACCATGTAGTTTCATTGCCAGAAAATCCAGCCGACGTAGTGTTGTCCCACTGAAATGGTGTTCTGGCTGGATCTCTGGACACCAACTCATAACGATCTGGTCCAGCATTGATAGCATGTGGATCTTGAGTGTCTTCAAAAGATAACCATGTGTCGAGCATAGCAATCTCCTCGCCATAATAAGTGAACGCTGCGCCAGGTAGTAGAAGAGAGAGCATGTTTAAACCATCAGCACGATTAACACCAAAACGGGAGGCAAGTCGGCTGCTATCATGATTCCCAAGCACCCAATTAGCCGAACTATTTTGTGGCATAGAGTTAAACCACGAAGTTATCTCTTTGATGAATGCCGATGCTCCTGAAGCCGCCGTGACGTTAAATATGAGACCGAAGTTGAAAGACATATGAGCACCTTGATGGGTTCCATTTCCTTGGTATCTAATGAAAGGATGGATATGGATTTAATATAAAAGATTTGTTAATAGGATCATATCAGACTTTGATATACGAAAATCATGACTTACAGCATAACTTTGTCAATGGTAGAAAAAGATTCTACAATCTGAAGTCGTGTGACGTTATCAGTACTTGCTGCGTAACTGTCCAGCAGTGTTCTCCATCTATAGACCAATTCATAAGTCTCGTTTTGATCTTTCGTATAGGGGTGCAGCAGAAAATTATAATCCGTTTCAGTCGTATTTTCTGGAGGATTCGGATTAATGGGTTCATCGTATAAATTTGCATCTTCGAAAATGTGAGAAACCGCACCCATGCGGAAACCATCAACTCCTTTCTCCAGCCAGAATGTGATAACATCATTCATTTCCTGTACCACTTTAGGATTTCTAAAGTTCAAGTCAGGCTGCCCGGAGTCAAATTGATGCAAATAATACTGCTGTCTCTTCTCATTCCAAGTCCAAGCTGAACCACCGAACATGCTCAGCCAATTGTTAGGTGGTGCAGTTCCGTTAGCAGTTATGATTCCATCCACCCAAACGTAATAGTCAGTATACGGTTCAATACGTGATATTGAATTTATGAACCATAAGTGTTCATCACTTGAGTGATTTGGAACGAAATCCATAATGACCTTTAACCCTGGTCGAAATGGAAATTCAAATTACTTCTCGTGTATGCTAGTTGAGTAAATTAATGGACTAAACAAAGACGTCCATGTTCTAAAAAATTTATTATACCCTTGTCATGTGCTTGTTCAACGAGTTTTTCGAAATCTCTCATAGTACCAAATAATGGATCTATGTCAGTAAAGTTAGAAATGTCATAGCCACCATCTTTTTGAGGTGACGTGTATATAGGACTCAACCAAAAACCAGTGACACCCAGATCAGTGAAATGATCGAGGTGTGAAATGATGCCTGGTAAATCTCCTGTGCCGTCGTTATCGGAGTCCTGAAATACATGGTTTTTTTATCTAACAGGAAATAATAGGGTCAAATGATTTTAGTAAATAATGTGAGATTGGGCTATACGTAATCTAATGTCTCCTAAATAGCAGGACTAATCTCGTCATATCAAGAGATAAGTCAAACTAAGTCCATTTTTCTATAACTGCGTCAGTAGAAATTCCTCACGCACAATGAAATGAAGTTTCATTTAAAATCAAAAATTTAATATAACTGTAGTAAAGTGTATAATCGAGGATGAGATCATTCTTTGAAAGTGCAACTGTGTTGTAATAAAATTTCGGGAGGTTTGTCTGTACCGGTTTTGAGAATGTGAACAATTGAATTGATTTGGATGGTATTTTATATGCTTAAGACGTTCCATATAAAAAAATCAAAAACTGCTTTTTGCGCCGATTATGAGTCGCAATTAGAAATTGTGATTCAACGAAGAAAACTGAGTGTGCGTGAACTTCTTTGTACATTACAAAACATCCTAGCGACATCCTATCAATTTATTCGGCAAATGCCCAACAAATGTTTCACATAGTAAGAGACTATTTCCTTCCACCCTTGTTCGAAGAAATTAACGAACCTCCTTATTTGAAAAAAATATCTTTGAATTTTTATCTAAAATGTCACAAGAAAATATATGAATCATTATTAAGTATCCTTACCTGAAATGATTGTGGGTAAATTTGATAGATGACAGCTGACTGCCACCAATCAAGGTTGCCCTCAATAACTTGAGTATCGAGTTCAGTGTCAGGAGCTGTAGAAATTGAGTTTTTTCAAGTGAGGATTTTGCATCATTTGATAAAAGTTTTACTAGTGGTATTAAGCAAAAATATATATTCTATATTACATACGCTAAATCACAAAGTATAATTTACACGTCTACTACGTCACACTTAACTACTTAATCAGCCAATTGTATACAAAGCATTTATGTTTTGAATTTACACGAATGATTTTGAGGCATATACTTACAAAAAGCGATTGAACACTTATTTCATAAATTCTTACTGCCATGGGAGTGTCTATGAACTATTGTACAAAGTTATCACAACCATGCAGATGCTCGTGGCCACTACTACTACTGTGCTTTCGAAATTTTTCGATGACCCTCCTGTGCTGGGAGTCGAAGTCTCTACGTCAGTTGTTGTTGTTTCTGCGCTTTCTATTTTTGTTGTATCTGCGCTTTCCATTGTCGTTGTCTCTACGCTTTCTATTTTTGTTGTATCGGCGCTTTCTATTGTTGTTCCCTCATATTCAGTTGTTTCATTTTCAGTGGTACTTTCGTCATTGGATATCGTGGTCGATTCTTCTGTTGTGAATGTGCTTGATGTGGATTCGTCAGTAGCTGCAAAGCGATTGGACAACAAAAGCACAATGAATAATTTATAACAATGGGAATTTTGCTATTAAATATGATACCTGAATAGCAATCTTGATAGCATAATTTTGAACTTCACCATGCTCTTTAATAAAAATTAATATTTTTAAATTATTCATACCGTGTAATATAATATTACGATGTGGGAATTTAAATAAGGAAATTACTTGGATATGCTTGATGAGTCACGACATCAAGTACCTGATGACTTTTATGTAGTAAAACAAATAATACTTTTGATCGAATCTTCAAACTTTTATAATAATTATTTTTCATACTTCATACTAAATAATATTCTCTTTCCGCTAGTTTTCTGCGTAAAGATTTCATATGGTTGCAGATAATCTTTTCTAATATTCAAAACTTTTTTTCTTAGCAACAACTTTCTGAATGTTTTCCTGTTAATGAATTGGCATTCGATTAAAGTCAGGAATTGTTTGATGTCTTTTGTGTCCTTTTTTAAGTAAGACCTGTTCCTTAGGAGTCTTTACAATTACAAATAGGATTATTATTACATGTACGTTACTTATTACAGAATTTGCTAAGGAATGTTAAGCAGCAGTTTACCAATAATATTTGTTACTTTAATAGCAGGAAATTAAATATCTACAAAGCCTTGGATTTACAAGCTCGTTACTAGTTTCCGAGACATATATTTATTGCACTACTTAATAAAGCGACTACTATCATTCTGGAGATCGTACTTGCTGTCGAAGGCTCCGTCGTGCTTTCAGGTTCTTTATCAATCAGTACCAGAGCAGCATTTGCCGTGAGAATGACGGTGTCAACAGAGATTATTGTGCTAGTAAAAAATTAAATACTTAGTACTTATCATACACATATGTTATATAAATACCATACAATTTTACTCACGAATTAGTAACAGCATTATTAGATGCAACTGTTATATAGAGATACTCCGGCACATCGGAATACAATTCTGTAAGATTAACAGTTTGCCGTGCCAGGCCTAAATTAATGACGGCTATGTAAGTCGAATGATTCTCAAGAGCCCTGTGAATGATTATCAAATCGTAGTTTAAATTAGAGATAAAATTATAAATTGATTTCTTATATTTTTAATGAAAATCGATACACACCTTTTCAAAACCAGAACCCGGTCATTGTTTACTGCAGAAATTTGATAATTTCCATGAGTAATGGTTGCTTCTTTTTTCAGTGACGCGAGTGCTTTGTAAGTGTGAATGTTGGCGAGATTGTTATTTAATTGTGTTTCAACATTCCTAGTCAAGTAGTTTGAATTGACCGGAAGGTAGGTTGAATTGTTAGTTGAAAAACCAGCGGAAATCGTGGTGTCCCACTGCATGGGTGTTCTGGCTGGATCTCTAGAGTAAGATGTATAAGTATCCTCAGTCTGAGCGCAAGCTAGAGGATCAATAGTTTGATTCCAACTAATTGTGGTACCCAGCATTGCAATTTCTTCACCGTAATAGGTAAAAGTTTGTCCGGGTAACAAAAAACTGAGTATATGGAGACCATCGACATGGTTCAAACTAATTCTAGATGGGACGCGTAAGTGGTCGTGGTTGGATAACTGAAATAAAAAGAGTGATTGGTTCGTTTAGTCTGATAAAAACCATAAAGTTTCGAGTATGCGAGCTTTTATCAAGTTCTATGCTTAAAAGACAGTTCAAGCATTTAGTGCTGAATTGAATATAAATTTGTATTTTTTTTTTTTCTTACCACCCAGTTTGTACTGTGATTGGCTGGTAATAATTCTAGCCATTCTTCAATTATGGCTTTTAACGTACTGGCATTCGTATTGGCGCTCATGTACTTTATTAATCGATAGTTAAATGGAGAGATTCCAGTATGAGTGTCGTTTCCGTAGTAAGATATTAAAGTGTTATCGTCATCGTCAGATCCAGCGATGAGCAATCTTGACAGTGATAAAAATTATAAATTGATAATTAATTGTTATGATGAGACTAACTAGTATTATTATTTTCAAATAAATAATGTTGAACATACTTTGATGTGGAATTGCTACTTGCTACCCAATCAGCAATGTGAGCTTGAATTTCATGTAGAAGCCCGGAATTCTCAGAAAGACCGGAAGTGTGTGCCCCACTTCCGACTGTTGGTTCATCCAAAAGTTCTTCATTTTCAAAAAGGTAGGACACCGAACTGAAGTGGAAACCGTCGACATCCCTTTCCAGCCAGAAGGTGAGTATATTCTGTGATCGATGGCATATTTTGTTTATCTTGTTCAATCATTTGCTACTGACTAGCGGAGATTTTCAAAGACTGATCAACAATTTTCTCACCAAAAGTTCTTGGACGACAGCAGGATTTCGTAGGTTGAGGTCTGGTTGTGATGTATGAAATTTGTGGTAATACCATTGTTGTCTTATTTCGTTCCAAGTCCATGCTGATCCAGCTTCGGTACTATAAGTGCTTATCTATAATAGTAATTAAAAATTGATTAAACTCAACATAAATGTCTGATCCTAGAATTTCATTAAAAAGTATTTTATTAATGTATAACTTATGATATTGAGACAATTCAAGATTGCGTAATTTAAAATATAAATAAATATATATTTTCGAATGAAAAAAAAATGTGATACCCAATTATTTGGCGGAAGATTTGTGCCATTTTCAACAGTCCCATTGGCCCAGATATAGTAACTAGTGTATGGCTCAACACTGTGTACAGAAGCATTGAACCAATAATGTTCATCACTGGACTGATTAGGTACGACATCTAGCATTACTTTGAGATCTATAATAAGATTGATAAATTAAAATAGGTGAATTACATTCCGAATTTGACGTATTTATCCGAGTCTCAAATATTACCTTTAGCATGAGCTTTTTTAACGAGCTCATCGAAATCATCGAGAGTTCCAAAAAGTGGATTGATATTCACATAATCAGAAACATCATAACCAGAGTCAATTAATGGGGACGTGTAGATAGGACTCAGCCAGATCGTTTCCAGTCCCAGTTGTTCGAAGTGATCGAGACGATTAATAATACCTGGATTCACATAATAAAGAATGATTATATTTTAACGCATATTATACATCTCGCACGTAAAAGTAATAAAAATCAATTGATGGATTGATTCAGAATTGAAATGTTGAAATGAAAAGAAAAGGAATCGATTTTTAATCCCAGTATTGACCTTTATTTACCAAAAATTTCCGACTGATTCTTTTTTTATTCAAGACCACGTGTAATACATAGTATATAATAGAAACTTGTAACACATTCATAATGGATAGCTAATTCGTTATCATTCTAATCCAGCTAATCAATTTAATCAGATATAACATAAGAACACTGTAACTTACATGTTCAAAAATATGTTGATTAGGTACCTTTTCTAATTGTATTATATCATTGGACCAAATGAAATGAAAATGAGACATCAGGATATCAAGGTCGTGCCACTGCCCCAACCTCATCAGTACCTGAATTCTCTGCCAATTCCATAATTAACTAATCCACGCGTCCCACATCCGCTCTATTGTTAGTAACCTCGTTAAATACACGGCCCAAAACTTTTAAAATGTCATTCAAGAATGAAGGGAATTAGATATTTTTGTTGCTAACTTTTGGTTTCATTTCTAGTATCAATGTCTATTATTACCTTAAAAAAAAATATATATAGAGATCGATTTATATTCAATGGAACGTTAAAATTAATCGCGTTTACTAGATTTAGCACGTGTTTCAGTAATGATAATTAGCATTTCGAAGGACATATTGGTAAAGCGTTACCGCAACGCTTACTAAATAAATTATAGGTTAATGGTATACGTTCCATTTCATATTGCACGTGGAATTAGAACGGCTTTGAAATTACGAATGTTATTATAAGTGAAATACGATACAGTGCTATTTGTAATGTAAACCGTGGAGATTTTGCTTGGATCTGTAATACGAACTGAATTGCTCGTATGTATTTAATGGCATCGATATGGAACTGCTTATAGATTAAATATAAATGTAAATTTAGCATCCCTGATCAAATGCATGATATTTCGTATATGGGCATCGAACGTGTTTTCTATAGAATAACAGTATGGATTTTTGAGGCCAAATGGAAATATATTTCGTTTATACATTTTGGATGAGAAGATATCGAAGAACCTTACGGAATAATTAATTAATTAAGGAGACTTGAGAGTACCTTCTAATCTAAAAATGGAATATTGTACTTTATAGGAATTTTATAATAAATTCTCATGCGAACACTGTTACTTGCGTGATCCTTTTATGCGAAAAAATTGACAAACGAAGGCGCGAGATGTATGCGATTTTTTGATACAAAATACTATATACACGTGCTTAAATTTTGCTCCCATCCAATTTCTTTATTTCCCTATTATTCTTTAGAGAAGTGCCATTTCCGTAATTGTAGAATTTACGGAAATCTGCGTGGGCTCCAGCTCGATATAGATAATGCATCAATTCCGTGTAATTTACGATTATCGTGATTGTAAATTCAAAATGGCTGTTTGAACTCTCCAGGCACTTTAAATTGAAACACCTATTATGATCATGTAAAAGGATAGTTTTAACTTAACATGATAAGCTGGAATACAACAATCAGTGTATACCGGGTGATCGTTAGCGATTTGATACCTATAATTCTTTATGAATAATAGGACGCTTAGTATCGATAGAGTTAATAATAAAAAATAGCTATTTAATTTTTCATGTTATAATAAGTAAAATGACGTAATAAATTGTTTAAACAGATTGGCAGAATTATATAAATTATTTTTTGGAAAAATACTCTAATTATGTGTATTTGCAGATATCAATACTCATAGATAAATAACATCTGATACATCCATCATTATGGAAATTATCGGATGAGTGGAAACTTGAGTTTGAAATCATATGCTCTTATCGGAGATAATGAGAATAGATAATCCAAGAATATGTCATTACAGATTATTTTGAAAACTACGAACGAGTAATTACAAACACTACAAGCTGTAAGTATATTAGCATTGAGATAACTCAGATACATAGTACAATGAAATTGACTAATTCCGTCACGATTAACTTCCGGTATACAAATACGTCAACATATACATATAGATACATATATTCATAAAACAGATGCCTACACTGTATAATACGGCAAAGACGTATCACTGGTTTTCTACAACGTGAAAAGGTAAAAAGCCAGATCCTTAGGTAAAATAAAAAAAATAAGTATGTATCTCTTTCCCAAGCACTTCTCCACTGTATTCATTATTTCAACAAATAGCACTGTAATCAAGCTGAATGGGGAAATACGCACCACGAATGTCTCCCTCGCCGTCCCCATCGCTATCTTGAAAGCCCCTTAGCCAAATCTGATAGACGATGGTGTTTTCCCACCATTCCTTCTTCTCGAGGTCAGCATTGGATCCATTTCCTGACAAGAGGACGAAGGTCCCTAGGAGCAGTAAGATACTCCTCACCGACAGCATGCTGACACAAAGTGCTGTACGAAATTGGTTTAACCCTTTTTATAGATTTTCCAAGTTGCGATATCATTCGGCTTTATCGCCGAAATTGCGATAACCCAATCGCTCGAACCAAGTTATCCAACGACACTGGATTCTTCAAAAGTTTTCAACCTGCTTGCTTGGATCTTTGAGATATTATAATGTAATATTAATTTAATATTACAATAAGAATATATCTTAAATGATATACTATAATGCAATTTTCATCAAGGGTCATTCAAATTTTAATACAGTCAAAATCTTCTCTTAAGACGTTATATTCTTGTGGGTCAGTCATTGGAATAATTAACCACCCTATATACTTCCGTGATTTGTGGGACGATGAGAATGCTGTAGCAATGAGATTAACGAGAAAATGTTCATCTAACAACACGAACAATTCGTTCTCGGATGGTAGCCAAGAAATTGTCTTATCATATGCAGAGGAGAAAAGTGTTTTCTAGGTATAACACAGCGTTAATGTTTACGCCGTGACAGGCAGTTTACGTATTGCAAAGATCACTTTTATTTTTAGTAATATCACCACACGGACATTTTTTCTTTGAAAATTTTGGCGGTCTAACTTCGCGACACTAGAATCACTGCAGGTATCTCTAAAACACGTTACAGCCAACTAGCTACAGCCATTCGAGACGAGTGCCAACGGTGAAATTCCTTAGCGTTTTGGATCCTGGCATCATTCCTAAACTGTCTCAATAGATGCTAATACCGACCGGACCTCAGCTATCAGATATTCTGCGTCATTCTATTATTCATTTTCAATTTTTTTCTACGTTCGTATACCGGTAGAAAAGCCGCTAAATAATGTCTACATCCAAACGTACCCAGATTACGGAAACAGGCTGCTGATACAAATATACAATGGTTGACGTGAAAACAAATTCTGAAAAAAAAAAGTATCGACGTACCCTCAAGTTGTTTCACAAATTGAACTTTTGAGTTATAATCACAGATAATATAACTGAACGTTGAACGATATTAAGTGGTTAATTATTTTTTTAACATAGATTTTTTTTCAGAGAGCCAAACGACGTATTAACGATCCGTGCTGAAACTCAAAACTGCAGAGAATTTTGAATTTTTTTCCGAATCTTCTATTTTTAAGGTACCTAAGTGTGAAGGTATTTAAGTCGTCGGGCTGCTTACAAGAATAATACTGCTTAAAAATAATATCACGCGGTTCATACAATGGTTTACGCATTTGGATTGAGCTTACTGGTTCGTGAGAAAAATATAAAGAATAGCTGGGTATCTACATTTTAATTTATACATTTATTGATAACCCATTGATGCCATTAAGCTCTGCACACAACACTCTTCCAGAGTGTTTTATCTGGTGTACAATCGCAAATTGATATTTAATTACCGCAATGTCGTCTGGGAAGCTTTTAGTCCTTTTGTCAAAGTACCCGTATAACTATTCTATACGTATATCGCGCTAATGATTATCTAAATAATTGAAAATTACAGTATCCTGTTGGCATTGCAGATTAATTGGCTTCAGGGATATCTATCGTGTCATACCGTGGAAGAATCATTATTTTATTATACAAAAAAAAGTTTTATCCGAAACATACAGCTGATCTGTTCTGGAGAGATTGCTTTTACACAGTTCATCTAATGTGGCAATTAACGAGGCGTTAATTTGTCAGAATTAGCCGAGGGTTTTTTGCCATTCGCAACTACGTGTATGCGTGCCTATGTAGGAAATTACATTAGGAAAACCGATATTTGCATTAAACTGGATTAACTTTGATTGAGGGAAAAAGTTTGCTAAAAACAATTACTGAAAATTAATTATTAACTTTTTTTTAATTTCACTACAGCATTGCCTTCGTTTTCCATTAATGAAGTCCAATGATTTTATCGCGGAATATCTGCATTGACTTACCGAAACAATGACACGAGACTGCACGGTGTATCCGCATGCATGACAAATGATTACAATAATAAATTAACCTAATTAAGTATTTTCGCACTCATGACTCAGTACCACAATTTTCAGCCTAATGGCAGTATTGTCGATAACACGACAAGATAAGTTAACAGTAATTAATTTTGTTTCAATGACTACATGGAGATATTTTTCTCGACGTATCTGATTATGTCATTGTCACCATTCAGAGATGAATTACTAAAGTCCACGATAGTGCTGGAGCTATAAGCTTGATTGATCGGAGATTAGATATTTGCACGGATTCTATCGTATACGTTTACACTGATATAAATGGCCGATTAAGAAAAAATATACAAAAAACAATGAATCTTTAAACCGGAAATGCTAAAAGTCTATAAATATCTATTACCTCTTTTATGTTTAATGATATGCCTACATATTATTATTATTTTATAAAAGCGAATTTATAAAAAATTAGTTCATGTTTTACGTCATGTCTCAGTAGTATAAAAGAATATTTCTCGGATAAAATTCAGTCACGAAAGCTTAGCTATTATCGCACGTATAGGTATAGGTAATTTTTATCAATTTCGTAATAGATGAGTTCCATTTATGATCGGATTACGTGCTGATTAATTTTTACGATACGGCTAATCGACACTACAATTTCATTACTTTCGATCGTGACTATTTACTATGCTATCTGCTCACTTTGAATTTTCATCTTGCCATTTGATCCTACTAAAAGGGATGTATTTAAATGGAATTTTCCATATTTCATAATTACCAGTTACGCAGTACTGATTAATCAAATAGCTAATTCAATTATCACATAAGCTTGATTCGTGATATTAAATAATTTCGTATAACGTATTATTAATTAAGAGTGATCATTGCTTAGACATACATATGGCAATAAATAATTAATATAATAATCACAACGCTGATCAAAAGTCTAGCCGAGTCAATTAACTGACTCGACGGGTATTACATCATTAACGTAATCTTGTAATTCGTTATGATAAACTACGGCATATTAATTATCAAGGTTTTTAATTAACATTACCCAGCATTCCTAGTTCGTTAGGAAGTAAGGTGACTGTCTTTTGTGTAATGGTAATTCTATACAGATAATTCTGTTCGATTCAGTTATATATGCCAGATGGATACTAGAAATAACAAAGGTGCAAAAGAAGTTCCTACATCGGGTTCTGGTATCTTGGCTTAAAACGAAACACGAAGGACAGAAGATATGTAACGAAGGATAATACGTAATAAACTAACTATTTCCTTCCAGCGATGCCCTTTAACCTTTCATCAAACTGTTCGGCAGTTTATGGCAAATGAAATTATTAAAGTGAGCCCTTGGGCATGGGATAAAAGGATTCGATTGATTGGCAGACACTTGATTTAATACAGTATAATGAGATGCATGAGATAATTGATATACTTTGTGGGACGGTCAATCATGTTTACGGTGTAAACAACATTTAATGTATGTATATTTTGCACTTTCGATTCAATTACAAATAATTGATTCTTATTCGATCTTGATTCATTCCTATCTGGCAAATCGAGGTTCGATAATATATTTTTAAATTATTAAAATTAATATATTTATTTCATATTTGTTTCATTAGAGGATCGTAATGCTACGAAGGACTTTACGATAGTATTGCAATTGGATATAATCTCTTGTCGTTTAAAAGGAATTCGATGGCAAATATCAGATTCGATTTTACAGATAGGAAATATTTCTCAACGTTCAATTCCTCCTTCAAGGTATATGTAATATGTACCTATAGTTACAAGAGCTCTCGACGCGACGGTACATCAACAATTAACACGTTCGTTTTCACCCTCGCCATTTTACGCAGTTCGCCTTTTAAGGTTATTCGTTATTTCATTGTTTTTCTGTCTCTACGATTCGTTATTCGCGAGCCACAGATAGAGCTTTTTTTCTCGTGATCGTGACGCAAAATAGCGAGCGAAAAATCGACAATAATAAGAGTAGGCGCAAACGTTTAACTTTTTAACGGATTTTACACGTACATGTTGTCTAAAGTTTTCTGTACAGCAGGAATTATACATCGAAGACGGAAGATAAGATTCTCTTATTTTGCTAGAGTCAAGCGATATGATCGAAATATTTATTTTTTTTAATGCCAATTTATTGATCAATAACAATGAATGCAATTACTATCAATGCTGTAATAACTGATCCCAACAATGATTTTAGATTCAATTATTACGATACATTTAATTCTTCGGTTTTTTAAATGAGACGTAACAAACTTTAGAACGTATATTTCGAATTAAACGAAAATTTCGATTGTATCGCTTTACGAGAATTTTTACGACGATTTCATCACGTTCTTCCACTATTTTACATATCTTGAATATTATACAAAGAAAATTTAACGTAAATCTCAATTCGTTGTATGATGCATTGTGATAAACATAAAGGTAACGTGTGAAGTAACATTTTTTGTACAGAGTCAGAAAAAATGGGGAAGACGCGAAGGAGAATGATGAAAAGAATGATAAGGAAATGTAGAGTCAAAAAGTTCAAAGCTTTAGAGGTGCTGGAATAATGTTCGAAAAATAATTTTTCAAAAAATCCACTATTAACCCCCTCTCTCCGCCCCTGTACAGTAGTGGCACCGTTTAAACAGATTCAGGACCACTATTACTCATTGATAAATATATTTTGGAAATTTCCTCATTCTATTGGCTTTTCAGATAAATTCCTACAATGAGCTATTGGACTCAGCATCGACAACTATGCTGAAAAAGAAAATCCCATAACCACTACAGTGAAAAAAAAGTACTTAAAACAGTAAAATAATTTTGTAACAAAACGTAGCAATATTGTATCAATATCGATGAGCCGCTTAAAAGTCGTGAACAATTTCAATCAAGTAATCTTAAAGGTGATTAAGAAGTGAATAGCAATGATCGATCAAAGGAACAATCATTTCTCAGCGTGATGACAGGGCAGAGAGAACTACATTGAAAAATATTGATAAAGCCGCCGGACTATTGACGGTATAATTTATAATAAAAATCAATTACTTTATTTGCACAAAAAATATATTATGCATGCCGCAATAACATTGATAACGATCGGCTGGCTAGGTGTAGGAAATAAATTCGTAAATGGATACTACAATTTCAGTACTACATATATGAATTATATGTGAGATCGCTGGAAAAGCAAATACATTACGTTGAACCACAAGAGGAACAATGTGACTCCTTGGAAATATTTTTCTATCGAATGGCATGTAACTCAGGCTTAATGTGCTTTTCATGTTCCATCCCTCTGTTTACTTAAACACCATTTCTCATGTCCTTTCGCTTTCGTTCTTTCAATTATATCGAAGGAACTCCCTTCTGTACGCCACTTTATATCTAACTGTTCGTTCATATGATTACCTTTTGCTTCTCTGGCTTACATTAGTCACGATTATCTTACAGTATATAACTTTTTTTAAATGTCCCTCGACTCTGTTACAACTTTGACACTTATAATATTATAATCCCGTTGTCACTCGCATTATGTTTTCGTTTCCCAACTACGATTTCCTTTGATTAATCTGCTATAATCAGGGTATATGTAGGTATGTATGTAGAATCGAAAGATGTAGCCTTGGAACACGAAGTGTCCTTTTCTAAAGTACAATTACAATGTAAAGAGCCCAGTAAGAGGATAGATTCGAAGAGTTATAGTCAATAGTATTTAAGTATAGTGTGTAATAGAAGATTTTCGTAAAGTGAATAGAAACGTTTGAGATTTAATTTCATTTTTCATTTTTTATCATTTTATATATCATATGTGTGTGTATATATATATATATATATACAAAAATTTGTGGCCGGCCGTGGATATATGGTACTTCTCGAAAGACGGGATTGTTCGACGTGAGTAAGATTCGATGAGAACAGACATGTAATTTGAATTAAATGAAAAAAACGAAAATTCTAAGCTTCCAATTATGTCTACAGATATATAATAATTACACGCAAAAACGTTAACGATAATTTTCATCGATTCTCACTCATCAGTATCATCCCGTTTTGTGCGTGAACGATCGAAACGAAAGTGTCGCTTTACGTCTCACGATCGCCTATTTTCTCATGTTACTTTTATATCACGGAAAGAACGTGAACGAGAAGAAGAATAAGAATAGAAGTAATTAAAGTGGCGCGAATCCTGATGATTTTTAAATTTAAACCTTATCTCGCAACTTCAGCGATATTCACGCACACTATACTGATTGATACAACGAATTCCATTTGGTCCGAATTGAAAGTACTTTCTCCCCCCCCCCCCCTCCTCCTTTGACTCTCTCTCTTTTTCTTTTTCTTTCCCTCTAAAAATTGGTCGTTTCTTTTTTTTCTGCTGTGCTGATCTATTTCGAAAAAATTTTCTATGATCGTACACGAAGGATATAAGGACTGTCTATGATAAATATGCTAAGACGTTAATAAGAAAAAGTGTGAAACTGGAAAACTCTTATTGATATTTTGATATCGATTGGTCGTAAGTCCACGTATTTTCAAAAAGCTGATAAATAGTTTTCGCTGTGGGTTACATAAAATATACAAAAGTCTCTGCCGTTACTCTCTAGTTTGACTACTTAAAAGTTCAACAAACAGATGCAATTCATGCATTTATGAGGCTTTCCTTGCATTTTACACCCTTTCAAAATCTACTACCCTTTATTGCTTTTACCTACAACATGGCTCTACTAGGTAAACTTTATAATTCGCCATAATTTGCACACGATATGCAAAGGGCCGTGAAAATGAAAAATGCATTGTAACAAAAAGTGAGGTGCACTTTTGTATAGTGATAAAAAGTGCAGTACAATTTTTTATGCGTTATCGATAATCATATCATACTTATATTGAATATGACATCAAAAGTTACAGTGCATCGATGGTAGTAACACAAAAGTCATACGAGACACGAAAACTATGAAAAGATTTCCTGCAGTCAAAATGGTGTTTGATAAGGAATGCAAAATATGCAGCAAACAAGGATATGATTTATTAAAGTATTCTTTCATTTTTCATTTTTTTTTAAATATTCATCACGATATAAGGTTCAGGGTCGTATTCTTACGAGCAATCAACGGGTTTATTTGGTCCTTTATAAAATATATGTCTACTCACCGCAGTGTCACTCTACGATAAATTCGTTAATTTGATCGCGCATCACGGCTGGCCACGTTAAAACAATCCGATAAACTTCGGTAAATAGATGTAATAAGTTAATCGGTAAATTGTATTATTCTTTAGGAATTAAAAGGCTCAGCCCTGCTCGTCGCGAAGCATTTCGGGCCCGCGTGCACCCATATTTCCTCTATTCTACATTTTCTACGACATCAAGACGAAGCGAGCACGGGAGAAGAAACAATATATGTTTTTTTTTATGTATAACGTATGTATGCATGTAGGTACATAAGTAACCCTATGAGAAAGGTCCAGAGTGAATTATCTATTGCCTATTACCTACTTTCAATTATCTACACTTCCATCATTTTATCTACAATGTTATCTTATACGTCAGAATATAATATTTTGATATTTATATATTTATACCTCCTTATATATATATATATTTCTCTAAAATTTTCATTTACCTATCCGCGATAAAATACTCAAGCACCTTGCACCAGTCGATCGATTTCCATTTTATAAAATGGAGAGACACGTCTAGATGCGAATGCGCTTTTTAATTCGAATATATATATATATATATATTTTAACGCGGCCATTATACGCTATGGCAGGCTGACTAGAAACGTCGATCAATCCGATTTATTTATGCCCGGATTATATTAAATTGCAGAGATTACGCGAGATTCAATAGGATTAATTAATAAATGCATGATTTTTAGTGATCGCATAATTTCCGGTAATCCAATAAAGCGCACTCGCTGGCCCTGCTCGTGAATACTGCAATTTTTTATTAGACATTTGCATTTAAATGTGTTTGCTTAAGGAGATACTTTTTTTTTATTTACCAATGGAAAGACCCGATGTCCTTTTTTTGTGGTACTATTGTAATTCGTGGTGAATACATATATATTTCGTAGGGACGAGTAGGAGCAACGAGTGGCCTTTACGCTTGGCGTACAGTGGAATCTGGAATAATAGCGAAATCTCAATTAAGTATTATCACGTTAATGCTTCGCTGTTGAGTGTCTACACATCGATGAGTAGTCCCACATTGAAAATTCATCATTTAATAAAATAATAATCTTTGGCTGGATTCGCGTTCAAGCTAATTTTAATATCTTTTATATTTCGTTATCTTTAATATCAAGTTCTAGAACATGCTCGTTATGGTAAAGATATACGCGCGATTAGATTCTCCTTTAACGAAATTCATTGTATTTCTGCGGTGCTGATATTCTCACAGTGCAAACGTCGTGAGTTTGCATGACTACAAGACTTCACGGGGTATAATTAATGTGAATAATGGAAAAGACCATAAATGTAAAAAGAGGTTTCAAGCTAGGCATTATTATTCCCTTTGCAAATATTCTATCTGATGAACACAGCGGATGATTTATGCAAATGGAAAAATGTTGACATTTCTGGGTTAAACAAACTGTCACTCTTATGATATAGTAGATTCGTGAGCTAAGTATGAGATCCGGGGGACTGTCTTACACGGAAGATCGTAATAAAATGCCCCCTGCCAAAAATGAATTTTTCTCGCGAATAGACTTTATGGATCAGTCGACGTGTTAGACAAATTCAATTCTTTTCCTTTTTACGAAAAATCATTCGATTCCTATAGCAAGCTTGATCAAAGATACTGCGACGATTCGAATTGTTTACTCATCTTGATTGACCTACTGCTACAATCAAAAGAGATCGCAAATACAACCTAGTTTGCTTTAATTTCCGTACAGGTAATACCTTGCAATTCTAGATATATATACTCCATGCAATACCAATCTAAGAACCCAATGCAATTCCTTATCGGCACTTCCATTTCTACGAGTTCAAAAGCGGCAAAGGTACATATAATAAAGGTAAATAGGCCAAACCTGATAAACGTACTGAAAGAAAAAGAGATACTGTCTATTCCGTCGAGTATAGGATTACGAATGATCCTCGAAAAAAAAAAGAAAAAAAAAGAGAAACGTAGAACGGCTCTCCCGTGCTCAACGGCAAAGACCGGGTTACGCGAGTAAAATTTGTCAAAATTCATTCCACGTTTCTCAATGGCTCGATTAAATTCGCGAATATATAAAGCCGAATGCCAGCTCACGAATTCTTCGTATCCATCATTTTACTCTTTAGAATATATACGATCCACGTTTCGACAGACAAGACTCTATAAAGTGTTCCCCTCACGTATTATTTTCTACAAGGACGCTACGAAATTGTTTATACGTAGTTTATTCACGAATACTTTACACAATAAATGCCACTTCCTGGATCTGATACTAAGGTTACGAATTTGCATGCTATCCAAAATAATGATTCGCCGTTTAATCTCGCCGCCTGGTGTTTATTCGATAGCGGAATATCCACTTTTTCGTGTAAAAGAGCGACATCAGAAGTTACCTTATGAGATTTTTTTTCCTGCAGTTGACACGAGCTTACGGAAGCTTCCGTTATGAGATTCGATGGCAATAACATCTAAATAATGCGAAATCTTTATTGAAAACTCTCAGATGTGCTATCTTTACTTGACATTTATCGCACATTCAAAAAGCCGAAATTAGACTGGAGAACAAGTCGTATAAGTTTCCAGGGAATATCCACTAACTTTGATTTACCACATAATCTGATACTGTGCCTGTGCGACGACTTCCGGTTGCCGGCCAAAAAAGAACTCGTAATCCAAAAGACAAGGAGAATCCATATCGCGTCGTCTATTCTATGTATCCATAATATATGTATATACTTTATACCAAAGGAAACAAAAAGTACGTGGTTAGTATCATAAATCTCTATCCGAGGATAACAGCGATAAAAATAATTAATAAGAATCCCGTTAATAATGAGAGAGGAAATAGGTACATGCATGGGCAGAGTATCCTTGGAACTCTCTATAGACTGACTAGATCATGCAGCAGGTAATATTTCATGGACTAGTCAATATTTCATATACAATGTAGAACCATCGAGGTTCTCTACAACTTCAAAATACAGATGAATAAGGATCACGATTTTGAAAGCCGTGGATCGATCGCCAAGGAATATTCATCTTATGCGTAAAGTTCATAGATTGAATATCTACACTACGAGTATTCACATACAGATATAAACATGTCAGTAGTCAGTTTCCAGGACCATTTTTGATGGGTATTGGCAGGTTCCAGGACATTTGGCAGTTTCCAGACCGGTCCTGGAAACATCCTATATACAACGTATACTTCCAGGGCCGTTGGCGGCACTCACACCGAATTTTCGAAACAAATTTGTCTGCTGGACACCCGGAGTTGTGATGGGCTAAGATATGGCCACGACAGGTTAAGATAGGTTAGAACTCCAACGCCACATGTCCCAAGGTTTAGTTTTTTTTTAAAAAACATGAGCTTGCCGTTGTGAACGCCTCATGTCCTCGAAACTGCCCTTGTACACGTTTATATATATATATGCGCTACTGCGATTTTATATGTGTATATATATATATATATATATATGTGTGAATATATATTTAATTGATATATAAATACATATATATATATGTATATACATAGATTGCAGAACCTGGATATTGATAATCGCGAACTTCAAGGCGCGACCGGATGAGCGACCCCCGATCAAAGGCAGTGAAGAACAACAAAAGCTTTACGTTTGACGCTCGCTACTTTAGGCTGCGCCTTAAGGATTTCGCGAATTCCAATCACTCATTCTTAAAATTATCTTACTAGTATATTCACTTCGCTTTAACAATCAACCGCCTTATCGTTCAATATTGAATATATCTCCAAAACGAGTTTCAACATTGAATTCTTAAAATATTGCTCGGTGAGCCGTTTTTCTACCTAAGTTCCTACGAAACTGCATTTAGATAACTCGCACGAGATAGGGAAACAGCGGAGGAAACATTTGGTAAAGCGCTCATCATATACCATCATCTCTGTCACTTTACAATATTATATTTCTTTTACGTTATATTCTCCTATTCTCTCTCTCTCTCTCTCTCTCTCTCTCTCTCTCTCTCTCTCTCTCTCTCTCTCTCTCTCTCTCTCTCTCTCTC
>JARQSV010000400.1:1002633-1050400 GCA_030142285.1 Calameuta idolon
CTCTCTCTCTCTCTCTCTCTCTCTCTCTCTCTCTCTCTCTCTCTCTCTCTCTCTCTCTCTCTCTCTCTCTCGCTCTCCCTCTCCCTCTCCCTCTCCCTCTCCCTCTCCCTCTCCCTCTCCCTCTCCCTCTCCCTCTCCCCCCCTCTCTCTCTCTCTCTCTCTCTCTCTCTCTCTCATATTTATTTCAATCCTGCCTTTCTCTTAACTTGATATTACCTAGCAGTGTATTTTTTGTCATAATATACTTGACGAGCTTAAATAGCGCCATTTTCTATCTAATAACAAACAATCGATACGATCGTCTTCCTAATAAATGAACATAACTAATCGAATCCCTTAAGGACCCTTCGCCCTAAAATTCAGAAGTACGATCCTTTCGATTAAAATTATAAATAAAAAATCTCATAGCAGTGCATATCGCACTAATATCGGTATTACAGGAATTCACGTTATTCCCTACGAAAATATCTTACGACTATTCTGTCTGCTTGACTTTGTCACGTTATAACAAGTTAAAATGAATTCCATCTGCGATCATTCGGCATGCTTATCTATTATAATGTACACGTTTGATGTACTTCAAATTTCAATCAGTATAACGATCAGCAACTAACTATAGTATTAAGACTCCTAAGGCAATTATTCCTTCCCAGTCACGCATTTCGTCAGCCATTCGCTTGCACTCTTATACGTTACGGCGTACCCTTAACTGATACACACAAATAGATACATTTTTTTACTACGCAGGCATAATTATACCTAGACAACGCAGCACTCACGCACTCTCGTTGTTATATCGATCCCTGGCTATGTCGCTTCGGCATCGCGAGTCCCATCCCCTTTGCGAATCCACTTTCTCGATATCCAGCTACGACCAAGTCCTGAAACATGAGTATAGAAGATTGCTTAATGATACGCATTATCTAATCCAATAAATAGATGATTCTCGCAAATGTGTCTGTCGTTCGTACGTCAATAGGCACAATCGTGCATATGTCTCTTGTGTTTTTAGATAGAACTGTGCATACATATCCTTATGGCCGTACAGTTACGCGCTTTGTCTACTTACCGAGAGAACGTTTCCTTGAGCATATAGAAGATAAGTACAGGTGGATATATTAGGCCATTCCTCGGCGTTACCGCTCTTAGAAGCCCTGAATGACTTCGTAGGCCTCAAGGGTGGACATGATGAGGTAGAAGAGCCACAGGGAGAAGAGTATCACGGACGTGATGACTTTCGGGACGAACGGACCGCCCAATTCACCCCCGATGCTTTTCGTTCTTCTCACTAACAGCACCACGATCACCAGACACGCCTCCGTGCAGAATAGTGTCACGGAGAAGGCCAGACTATTTTTCGTTGTTTTTTTAACAGAAATATTTATTGGTGTTTTATTAGGTCATCAACGTGAAGATTACATCTTCAGGCTATTTATGGTTCCATTTTTGACCCAAATGTATATGAATTAATTGTTGGCAAAGACAGAACACGATCCGTCTTTAGCAAAATGAAGGAAGGATGCGAACGTGCTTATAAGAAGCTTGATGGCATTTTTTCCCTGTCTGCTGAAATGAAATTACCGCGGTACGAGGGGAATGATTAAGGCTAAGGTGACTTTGATCAGGCCTTCCAGATATTGGGGCGTTATTACTTAAGGGGGGGGGGGGGGTAAGGTTAATGCGTACGAAAAAAGGCATGTTCTTGTGAATTTTTTGTGTCGACACAGTTAAAATCTGTTCATTAAAAAGAAATATTATATTACAGTATGACATTCGAAGAATACTGTATAAAATTTTCACGAAGAAATATTAAAAAATACGGCAATGGCAGCAATTATTTAGACGTGTCTCGGAAAAAAGTAGAATTGCGGTGCCCCTCATAACTTGGTACTGGATCATTTGAAATCAAAAAATTAAAGTTTATTCGTTAGATAATAATTTTCCCCAGGTAACGCTGGGAGGGTTTTTCGAAATTTCAATTTTTCACTTTTTTGGAACACTGAAGGGAAAAACGCGATTTTTTGCGAAAAAATCGGCTAATTTGTTATTGTAAAACAAAAATTATTAACAAATTTCAAAAAAACTCTCCAGCGTTACCTCGAGAATTATGTACAGAAATAGTGTTCAAAATTTCAAAAGGATCGGTGCAGTAGTTTTGAAGTTATGAGGGGTACCGACTTTGAAAATGTGAGTTGTGGGGAAAACGCTTTAAAGTTTTGAACACTAAAAAAATGCCAGGTAACAATAGCGCGCTCGGGTCGGGTAGGGATTAAAATCCGACATGTATAAAAATACTCGTAACTTCGTCAATTTTGCTCCAATCGACTTGAAATTTTGCCACAATATTCTTAAGATATTATGCATTCAATTAAAAAAATAAAAAAAATAAAAAATTTTTAATACCTTACCCCCCCCCCCCCCCCCTCCCAACAAAAAAATATTTTCTACGCCAACGGAATTTCCTGCGCGGATCAATTGATATTTCAATGAATATATATAACTTTCTTGAGGATCAGTTATTGCCGTTCCCTATAACCTTTAGGGTTCACCCTTACGATATCGCACTTCGAGAGCCTTATTGTCTCGTGGAAACGTTCTTTTTCTTGAATAATATCGTAATACCCCTGGCTGATATACAAAAAGGACAAACTGGTTTTCGGAAAAATTTGAATTATTAAAGTGTCGTCAGTGAAATCCTGTTGGATAATGTTGAATTACTGTAAGAGGTAGTACGTACTGCCATCTGTGATCAAGCTGGTGAACTTTTTCCAAGTTACTTTGACGATCGATATCTACAACCCGGCAACATCTTATTTCTTATGGCGAGTTTGACTGATAGAATTTTCTTCGACCATACGTAACCCTCGCAGCACCGTGCGAATATTAACTCTGCACCACGTCGGATTTGATGACTACAGAAAAATTTGAGAATCGAAATTCCTTGTACGCAATAATATTTATCTTCGATGATTTATTTCTTACGTCTTTTCTCATTTCTGTTTAGGATCACAAGATTTCATTGTAAAAATTTGAAATCTCTGTGCAAGATAGTATAGCAAACTGTGGATTCTGTTGCAAGTAGTTACGAACGGTTTCGGCTAGACAAACCTGCCCGTTGAAAAACAAAACAAAACAATGACAGACAATAAAAAGATAATGGAACGAATGTGAACCCGGTGGATCGATTCTTCATAGAATTTTGTAAATAAATTTTTTACTGACTTGCCGGGTTCGACGATAAACGGCTGACCGTGGTAGGCATGGTAAATTGCAGCGATGCTCCACGCAATGCCAATCCCTAGGAAGACGTTTACTGCGTTACTTCCGGTCACGTTTCCGACGCTTGCGTCCGCGTACTTGTCCTGGCAGGCGGCTACCTTGCTCGCAAATGTGTCTGAAATAAATACGTCAGAATCTCAATTTCTTTTCATATTATAACAAGTATACATATATTTTGTCAACTCATTATATTTCGCATTACAGAGTCTCGTACAAAATACGATTATAACGCGGTGTGCAAAATTCCGTAATTAAAGGTTACGATTACATCGAGAAGAACGAGGCAAACCCAAAGTCCCCGTTAACTCCTGTTTACTATTTCTCCTCTATTACGCTGGTAAAGTACCAATCTCGAGGTGCACACAAACGTTAATTCAATTGACAGAGTGACACTCATATATTAATCGGACCAATATTATCGATCCAATTACAGATTATTTTTATACGTAACGAGCCCAGCTAACGTACTCTGCTTTAAAAAGTTTATACGAATTTATTGATGTGGGAAATATTTTTTTTTTGAATTTCCAATTTCAAGCATCGGGATACAGAGTTCATAGAGCAATTCGAATTTTCCAGGTTATTTAGTATCGTGGTATATCATTGCCATAGGACCGTGCCTGATATTCGCGTCAGAGTGAATAGCAATTTCATATTTTATTCGCAAGCCTCCCCAGTGAGCAGAATATAGGGAAGGATTTATGAATCGAAGGGCCGAGGTTTTGCAGGGACGTAAACAGGTTCGCACGTTCTGTAAAATCTGTTAGATCATTATATCTTCCTTATTTCATATGACCCGACCTTTAACACGGATCTTAATAAATCTGACATTCTGCCTTCTTTGCTTTCATTGTTCCCAAGAGAAGAGGATATTGAAGATTTTTTTATAAGCCGCATTGTCATTGTTACGCGAATCGTTGCTTACTATTGTCCAGTTGAATTCACGGTAGAATAATATATCGAAGTGGCATATGAACCTCCGGATGAGATTGCATTATTCAGAGCTAGAAAGAATTCTTGATATTCGACGTCTTTCCGTGTGCGACATCTTCGACAGCGCCGCTGTTTTCTCGAGATCTTCGACGCTCGCATAATCCCATAAATATTTATGACTCCATCCATATTCACGCGACGAAGTCGTATGGGTATTTCAGAAGTGCGTAAGAGCGGGGTCGTAATCCATGGGGAATTGATAAATCGTATATCTGTTAACAAGAAAGGATAGGTGGCGTGCGCGCGATGAAAAGCAAATTGATACAGGACAGAAATAAAGAAATAATAAAAAGAAAATAGAGGAATAATATAGGAAAGCAAAGACGCCTGGTAGATCAATCTCTTCCTCGGATTGACCAGGTTCACGACTTCCGATTATTACCCAAAGGGCACGCGGTCGATTTATCGGTCTCCTTGCTCTGGGAAAAGCGTAAAAGGCGTTCGTGTCGAATTCGGCGGGCATAAATTATTCGAAATTCTGGAAAGGAGCCGAAATTAGTTACACGACCGTAGGAGAATGGCTGAGGCAGAGCCAGACGACGGAGCATTTATGAGGGATTTGAATAACTCGGTGAGAACTTGGATAATGGAAATGGGAAAGTCTTGTTCCGTTTCCCGAACAGGTTCCTACCGTACCTACAGTCTAGCATCCTGGTGCATCTATGAACGCTGAATCAAGATCATCCCCTCTGGATGCTGTGAACCGAGACAGACCCGTCTGGTAGATGTGGAGATCCTAGCCCAGGGTTATCGTTTATTTGTCATTCCACATTCCGGATTCCTCATACCTATACAAATTTATGGGTCAAACCAAGGGAAGATTAAATCGCATTCGATTGACCTACTTCGCTCATCTTTCAATTTTAAACTCATTATCAACCCTAATGATTTAGGGTACCGTCGCAAGAACTTGTCTCCTGTCAACCGATCAACGTCAAAGAGAACCACGTTGGGTGTTCGAGATACGAAAACTGAGAGGTTATGTTACCCTATCGATTCGGACTATACACGCGTAAGATATCACACAGAAGAGAAAGGGGGATATGGAATAAGGGCCAACAGCTTCCCGATAATCGAAAGGAACGCAGTCGCCGTCAAGCAATTTATTCCAAGGCAGTTTTACTCTTTCTCCACGGTGTTAAACTCATCTCCCCGTGCAGTTACCGATATCGTTAAGAAAATGCCGTCATTGCCGACGAGTCGTCTGAAAGAAAAATTATTTCCCAGCTAGACTTCCCGTTATCTCGCGAGCTCGCCCGAAACTTTTTCTCTCTTCTAATCATTCCGGAACTCAGCGATGAGATAATAAAGGTAAGAAGAAGAAGGACGTAGAACGCTATAAGACCTAAAATCAATGCCATATTAAAAGCTGGTAACTGCCCTGACTCATGGATAACCATAGCTCGTTATTTATCAATGTCCGTGGTATATAAAATCATGGCATAACTAACATATTTATGGCACCATTTACGATATTGACTAGACATAAATAAATCGAAATTTATTGAAAAAAAAAGAAGATTTTTCTTATCCCTGACAAAACTCATCTCTATCTCCCCTTTTCAACCTCGAATCCTTTTTTGTTTACTTTGATACCACGCTCCTCTTCTATCCGCTTGCTTTTCCTCGTTCTCTCCAGACACACGAACAATTGCCTCTACTCCACTTTCGCGAACTTTCCATTCGTTCCTTTCTTCTTCCTTTCGGAAAATGTACAAGCGAACTAATTCAGATGAAAATACGGCCTTTTGCTAGCGCACGTGGAATTATGTAAAATGGCCTCGGTGTGCCTTTTGCAGTTGGGCTATGTGAAAGAACCCAAGCTCAGAACTACTCGTCAACCTCCCGTTAGCTTCTGCTTAATTGCGCTCGATTCGAGCATCCCTATGAGAGTGAAGAGAGCCAGGAGGGGAAATTAGAAAAAAAGAAAAATTGAAATCTGTAACCAAGAGTACACGAAGGCTCTCAACTTCAGCGTCACCCGTTATTAAAAAGCGCTGCTACCGCCCAAGCACACCGGTTTAAATCATTCCCAGCCGCTTTATCGAATTGAATTCTCATTTCCATTTCATGGCGCTGTCCCCGTTAATGCGTGGCCGCGTTATAATTTACCCTACAGCATATCCTTTTTATTGTCCGACGCCAGCATCGCGACGTTTACCCTCTCCCTCCTTCGCGCCCTCTGATTCCCTGGTCCCCTGGTGCTTCGCCGTTAACCTACTACACCCCTGGGCGCGATATTAACGGTAATTACCTATCTCGATTATTGCCTCTGGTTAAATTCACAATTTTATACTCCACCCCTGCCCACCCACCCTACCCGTCCTCATCTACCGTGCCAGCCTCTTTTGCGTTTGCACATGCCTGTGTGGCACAAATATGAAAGTCTAATTTGAGAATCGTCGAATGACTGACTTGATTATGTATCTACAGTATGAGAATATTTTATGGAATCCAACGTATAGGTCAAATTCTAGCAAAGTTAGCAACGTGAATATCGGCTTTCAATGTTGACTCGCGAAATGGCAGTTTTATCAACCGAGCAGATTAGAGATGTAATGGCTATTTACGTGCGCAAGAGAAAGACAGACGTATAACAAGAGACTGATTTTCGATGACGACTGACAATCGACGATCAAAGGGATACTCGTTTCAAGATTATACACATTCAAAACTTCCTCCCGCGTGAGCCAAGCACTTCGAATTCGACGTATGTAATTTTTCATAGTATTCAACAGAGATAATTTAATACTCCAATGTATATTGACATTTCACATTCTCACTATTGTCCAATTGAAATTGAAAAGCAAGTACCGGAAGCAACCCAAAGGTCTGCCAGAGTTGTTCCTGATCAACAGTCCTTTCGCATGAGCTGATAAATTCAACGGATCCACTTAAACTGAATAGACCTCTCTTGTAGTTACATAGGAAAATATATGCAAGCTAAATTTCACGCTCGCTATAAATGTTCGACGTATGTTTTAGGTATTAATGGATCCGAGTGTATTGGGCAACGAACACCTAAAGCGCTATCCAGCAAATGACCCTCATGTGCTTTTGTAAGCGTTCTGAAAACATTTTTCCTGAGTAACTTATGCCTGTACAAAAAATTTCCATAAAATCGATAAAAATTGATGTCCCCGTGAGAACTTTTGGGAAATCACTGTGGATCGGAGTGAACGTTATTCTTACTACCTTTATACTAAAATCAGTGTCAGATTTATTACCAGGAAGAATAGATATGTATGTTCAATCTATAAGGAGCAACGTTACTTCCTTTAGTGATATTCGAGTGCAAACGGTGAGGAGAGACGGGGGGTGAGAGGATCGGACAGGAAACGACGAAATGGATGAACGACTCCTTTCATCGTCGCCTGACAGTTTCTGGCTGACAGGCAATTTTGCTCGACCGCTTCATCCCTTTTTACGGTTTGGCGATCCTGTTTTCGCTGTGTTATTTTCATAGAGATTAAATGGTAGAGACATATTTGGAGTAACGGAGGCAGATAATAAAGCGATACACAGAGAGAATTGCAAATAATTTCTCGCGTGAAATCACGGTAAAAAATAACCTTGAAAAACGGAAACCGTAGGTTATCGTGGCATTCCATCATCCTTTACCGATAAGACATTTTTAATGCCAGCAGAAGGTATAGGTATAGACGTTGAAAAATATCCTTATATGTATAAATCCAAGCGAGAGAATTCAAAAAGTCGGGAATGTGGACTGGAAATATTTCAGAAACGTAGGTACTGCTGCAAATAAGCGAATCATGTGCACCATCGCTAATCTACTAGCATCACTTAAATATTACCGAACAAAAAGCAGTAGAGAAATGACTTATCACGACATCGTAAAATTGTATAATTCCATAATAAGATCCACGGGAGTCCACTGCCTTTTCTTTGTTTGATCTTCAAAATAATGAATTACACGATAAAGTGTAGTACAGCACTTGCTATAATTTGGCTTTCTTAGACGAGCTTATAAATTAAACAAGGTATAAATTTGAGCTTTACTGGCTACGTTTTCAACTAAGAAAATTACTACCATTGGACCCCCGTAAAAACGAATATGCTCCATTAAAAATTTTACTGTTTCTATAAATTATTTAAGAATAGATATAATTATACATGTCAGGATGTCCCAGGATTGCCGTGATTTTCGCGAAAATCTTTAACGAAAATATCTCCCTGTTCACGAGGTATCAGGATACGTTATGTTGTGACCCATATGCAATTAGTGGTTCCGTTAATTAGCAAGGGATATCCTGACGCGTTGATGCGAAATCGCATTAGCCACTGACAGATTGCAGCTGTCGATATTACAAATTCATCGCAGGTACTTGGACTCACCAGGTATACTGGTACCCAGGGCAACAAAGACAACAGCGGTGACAGAATCCTTTATGCCCAGGGTGCATCCGAAGTAGGATGCAATGTCGCCGATGATTGCAGTGACGACTCCGATGCCGAATATGCTCACGACAAAGGATAGGTATCCACCAGCGATATCTGTAACATAGTCAACATCATCAACAGGTTGTCCACTAGGTCTTTAAAAGAACCGGTATCCCTGGTGGTTGTTGATTGGAGTACTGGTACCGGGGACTGAGCTCTGGAGTCTCCTCCAAGACGCTGGAAAAGATTCGTTAAAGCAATTTTCAGAGTCCAAGTGAGTCTTTACTCACAGCGCCAGCTCTTATTCTTCAGTTCCTTGTCCCTCTTTACAATGCACGTGCATGTCGAGGGCGAAACAGAAAATACGAAGGGTGCGAGCTTTTGAGTAACCCTCGCGGTATCATCTGAATATTAAGCTGCATACGTCAAAAATGACCATAACGAGATTATATTTTCTATCAAAGAAATTATTATCAAACAGTGCTTTTTTCGCTTACACGAAGTTTCAACGTCAATCTTATGTCTTGTGAACTCTGTCAATAATTATACGTGTATTGCGCTAAAGTCGATAGATCGTCAGACGTTGAAAGGGAGGAAGCCATAGATTCTTCAGGTCAGTGGTTCTCCGAGTTAACGTTCTTTAATATGTTTTCAAATTGTTTTGACGACCTTAGTTTATCAAGTAGGAGTAAATACGTTGAGCACCCGACAAGTGTTGCAACTAAATTAAAGAGAATCAGTTGTAGTGTTTAACGCGATTTGGGAATCACTGACCTGTGCAATGTCTAATAAGGAATATGTAGCCAATCCCTGTAAACCAGGGCTTCGTGGTTGAGAACCATCAACCTAGGTTGGTTAGCAGGTATGAATAATCAGCGCTGCTAAGAGTAGCTGATTCCGCAACCGTAATTTCTTTTCAGGGTTTATCCTGCCTAGATGAAAATAATTCCATTCGGCTAAGGATGCACGCAGAAAGGAGAATGGTAATGGTAACAGGTCTAGTACCAGACTAGCACCTTGGAGGAACGTATTTGCCGATGACGAACCCAGTAAGAATTTACCTTCGGAACGAGAATGATTACTGTCTTCTAAATAATCAGCCCGTCCTGTTATTTGACTTTTCCAGCCGGAATAGGTTGTCTTAAAGCTTTATAAAAATAAAGAGAGCAGATAGTCTAGATGGTAGACAAACTGGATTTAGGATTTACGTGATATTGCAATACAGTTGAAATTTTTTCAAAAGTCCTCTTGAATCCATCTAAGAACCCAACTTCGCTACTAGTTACTAGTTTTAAGTAGAGCCTCTCTCATAGATTTGACGTTTCCTTCAATTTACCCTCAGAATTTATCGGTCGGTTCCTGAATACATGAATCCTCGTAGAATAAATAAATTGTACCGATGAAGACAAAATTTTATTACGGAGTAAATTTGATTGGATATTTTTTAAATTTCTATATTCGTGATAACGTGATTTTTTAGTGTCAGGCAAATTATTTTTTAACGATGAAGACTGGAACGTTACGTGTACTTTTTAAGTACCGATAATTTTTCAAACATAAATTTCACACGATTAAAGTATTATATATATTTAGCAAACGAGGTAGTCAGTTTTGTCATGCAAACGTGACCTGCTTCCGTTTCAGAAATTATGGGCTCACGCGTGACACACATCCTGATGCACAGGAAATGGTCCACCACGTTGTTCCTGGTATCCCCTACAGTCGTCCTTTCCACAATTTCTCCTGTCTTTCGTTTTGTCCTGATTTTACAGCCACGTAGCTCCTATCCGTCGCTTTTACAGATGATCGCATCAAAGTGTCTGCTCTCGTAAATAGTCCAGTGGAAAACGTCGATACACAAAATGTTACATAAACTTCTTCAGGAAAATAAAAAAATAAACATTAAATCCTCGGTGTAGCTCAAGATATTCGATAAGATAACATTTTTCTTAGACTTATGAAGAACTTATTAAAGAGAAATCTTTTATCAAAATAATCTCTTAAGAAATTTTCAAAATCTATCAATCCCTCCGAAGACCATTATTTTATGTCACTCTGTTGATAATGGGCCGAGCGTCTGGCACCTGAGATAAATGGCGAGGACGAATATTACGCAGGAAAAGGATTTAACGGTATTCTACGTCCCATAATTCTTAGTGAAATTCAGCAGAAACCGCAAAGCACGTGTACCATCTACGTGGGCAGAAACGTTCCTAAATCCGCTTGGTTGGTGTTTACACGCTTGAGGCATTGAATTTTCTCATACCCATTTTGAGCCTGATTCACCTTACATACTAGGTGTGTATGTGTATACACAATATATGTGTGTCTATATACGAAATCATTCTATATAGCTATACACATTACCAAGATACATGCTACGTAACCTTTCACTTGCGGTCCCGTAACCACCAAGCACAGCCTTGGTACTTTTGGTGCAAGAATATCTTTGGCGAGATTAAATCCTTGCAGGAATTGCAGGGTGCAACCTTGAATGCACCCGGTGCATCTATCCTGATTTGGTATTCCCCTTCGTCCATCTTGTCCCTCACCGTGAGCCGAATAAATAATAGAATAGAATACCTCAGACGCGACGTATTTTAACTCAGCGAGGATATTCTCATTTCTATCGATTACTTGGAGCCGAGAAAAGAAGTTGGACGACGATAGAGAATAGTTAAGTTGGGCATGAGCGTCCTTGTTTAAAACTATAAAAGCATTTAATTCTGAAAATTCCAGTAGACACGAAGGAATTCGTGTTTAGCTGTTTCGTAACAAAAGGAAGGTTTTGTTATGAGGGCATTGCGTCGCTCGTTATCAGGTACACACTAGGAAATATGGCAATGCTGATATGCGAGTGAGATAAATAGAATAAAATGGCGGATGTAATATTTTGGAAAGAGATTGATTTTTTGAAATTTATTTTGTTTACCATTTTTTTTAAACGAAATAAGTTTGTTTATTCTTTTCTCGTGTTTTTTTTTTTTTCATATTTCGCTCCTTCGTCAGTTTTTCTTCCAATTACGACTTTCTCGTACTTGCCGTTACTTCCTTAGTTTCTGACTACGTTTCTAGGTCATCGGACGAACTTCTTCCTTCGGTACTTTTTCGTTTTTTCTTTCGCAAGTCTCTTAACCATCTTTCCTCTTTCTTCAGGGTCGAACGCGACAGCCAACAGTATAGTGTGAACAGTGAACGACTTTGGTCGCCATAGAAACGTGGAAGACCGCTAGAATGCTTGTTGGAAACGGAGATGAGAAAGAAGAGAATAAAAAAGTTCAAGCAATTTTTCACTGACCGATCGTCCACTGGCCAACCTAGGAAAGAGACCAACCCTTCTTACTTTGTAACCTCACTAATTGACGTTCGACCCTCGAGATTCCTTCGATTCGATAAATCGAGATGGATTCCCAGTTAGAAAAGTCGTTACGAGGAAACTGGCGGTGTCGATATTTTCCGGCTGGCCAGGAAACCAAGCGAACACGACATTTCTTGGCGTTTTTGGCACTTGGCTTTATGGATTAAGAAAACGTAAAAATTATATACGTATACATATATGTATACAGTTATACATATTCAATATACAGGGTGAGGCGCGAGAAACAGAACACCTAAATAACTTTATCGGATTTGAAGATACGGAGTTCGTGTAAATATCGAAATTTAAAAGGTTTGGAAGGAAGCCTATGGCTATCATAATATATATAATTTTTTCATTTTTTACCAGTTTTTTCAAGGTTATCAGATTTTTCTGAAATGGAATGGCATACTTTTTCTCCTTGCACATTGTATCCAGCATCTAAACGAATCTAACCATGTAACATAGTCATTCGATTGCCATTCGATTGTCATATGCCATTCGATTAAAAAAACTCTAATAACCTTGAAAAAACTAGTAAAAAATGAGAAAAAATATATTATGATAGTCATGGGCGTCCTTCCAAACCATTTAAATTCCGATATTTACGAACTCCATATCTTCAAATCCAATAGAAATATTTAGGTGTTCTGTTTCTCGCGCCTCACCCTGTATAAATATACTTTGTAATGCATACATATAAGTTATATTAGGTTACGGTTATACATGCTGCCTTACGTACGATGGGCGATGGCTTCGTGGTCTCCGTAAAGTTCTTAACGTATCGAACACGTGAGCGCTTCCTCTCGACCAGCCGGAATTTACGGTAGTTTTGTCCCGTCGTCCACGGGAAATTGAAACTGCCAGATGGATAAAGCTTGGACGCTTTATGAGAGGTAAAAGTACCGTCGGTGCCTTCGCACCGGGAAAAGCTCGAGGCCCTTCGGAAGCATTGCGTGCGTGTGTGTGCGTGCGTGCGTGCGTGCGCATGCAATTAGTCGTTGGCTTACACAAACTCAGAGACAGAAAAGCTGACGCTACCCATTAAAACGCAATGATTCGTCGTGTGATGATCCTAATAAAGATTCAAAGCTTATCTCCCTCGAGTTACCTGGCTTATTTATTTTCTTTTTCCTTCTCGATTAAACTGAAAGCTTCCTCGAGCTTAGGCGTTTCAATAACGGACTTTACCGAGATTGTTGTAATGCTTTTAAAAATCGTGAAAACAAAAGCCTGATTTGTTGTGTAATACTTGAATAGAAAAAAAAGTTCCTTCCACCGAATAGACTGAATCCCGAAATTGCTTTTCACCGAGTTTTCAAACTTCGTCTGGGTCTGCATGCGCTTTCAGGTACTCAGCAACGGTTAGCTGTTATCACGTGGTAAAAGTGGTTACGTCTAATATAGGTCGGACAAAGTTTAACGTTAGATTAGGGTGGATGGCGTTATAGCGTAAAAAAAGGAAATAGAGTAACTATATACCTCGTTGGTCTATCCACCCCTAATCGTTATTATGTTAGAAGCTACAGTACGTGAACACTGGTGAAACTGTTTGCAAATAAACGCACCCTGGTCCATTGTGTCTGTCCGTCATCCCCTCTGGGTCACAAAGCCTCTGACAAGGTCGATACCGACAGGATCGATCATACAGTGGTTAAAGCGCGTGTCAGGTTTAGAGATAAAAATGAAATTTTTCTTTCCAATCGTCGAATTTCGCTAGGGCGCTAGGGCGCCAGGACGCTTTAGGTACCGATTCAAATTTCGCTTAGATAAGAGAAAAGAAAAATTTATCCCATCTGGGCTCACGCGTAGAAAAACTCGTAGGAAAAGCTCGAGTCGCAAAAAGTTTATATTTCGTACCGTAAAAAAGTATCATTTTTCTAATTTCACTTCCATCGCCTAAAAAGGCGCTCTAAACATATACGCGGAATTTAATCTCCTGCCGACATAAGCAAAGCATCGTGGGATACCCAGCTTGTATCGAGAATCTTAATTTCAGATACTTATGTTTTTGAAACGACCTGTATACCAAAAAGGCTTGACCATCGTATACATATGTAACCCATGAACCCTTGCTCCCTCGATATTTCTTCCTATTCAGCTTTCTTCTGTAGGCTTTCTTCTTCTCACTCCACATACTCACTCTGCAGTAACAATGTATCTAGTATACTACATGGATACCGCGGGCGTCGGCAGGCAGGTAGTGCCTTGGCAGGCGCGAAGAAAAGGTAGAAAAGCTCAAGGCTCACCCGATGCCCCGGAGAGACTTTGAAAGAACCGTGAAAAGAGTCTCGTGTACCACATACCCACAGTGGAAAACTTCATTTCGATGAAAACGTTCAAAGAGCAAGAGTAACGACACACAGGTATAGAAAACTAGGGAGACAGCTAAATATTATTCGTTCGTATTGTACCGCGTAACAGTGTGTACCTCTGACACTTTATGTATAGCTGCTCTACAATTTCTAAGGCGTCCAAAGACTGTAGCTAGGGGCAATCTTGTATGTGTACGTAATCGTATGTGAGAAAAAGGGGGGTTTGGGACGAATGTCAACACGAGTGTACAGATTTTTTTAGAAAGAATTTTCTGAAAATATTCACCGAAACGTTACCGGTTGAAAACTGTGTAAACATATTTATTTTATGGGTGTCGACTGGTATTACCTAAATATTGAGAACACCCGATAAATATGAGCTCGAACGGTGGCTATGTTGCGATTATTATTTCACAGTCGTTCTATCTGCACCCTACTATATATATATATATTTCTTTGTTTATACATCGGGATTGCCAGTGCATTTTGGGATTTAACATGCTACACGTGCACCAACTGAAAAACTATCACGGAAAATTGCGAGGATACCGATTCGTCATATTTTCAAGGGAGAAAAACGATGGGAGAAAAAAACTTAAAATTGTTCTCCATTATCAATATTCTCATAGAATAATGGCGAGTGACAAGTATTCGTTAATCTTTGAGTAATTCTGTGGGTAATAGGTCGTCGATGAAATTCAACAATGACTCATATACCAGGGCTCCGAAATTAGTATGGTAATTTGCACAAGGCGGATTCGAGAGTCTCTCGTCTCCTTCTCTCGCTCCTGCAGATGTGTTTCTGTCTCTTGTTAACACGGCCGGTAAACTAGGGACAGATGCTGCAAACGCATAAGGGACGCGGGATACAATCTACCTTGATGATTTTGATCCGTGATGCGTCCATACGATAAAACAGATAGGCGGTAAGTGTGCAACCACCTTGAAATCAGATGCCATGCTGGATATTATTGGAAGAAATAATAGGGCGCGGTGCGGATATCTTCCGGGCACGCGAATCAATCAATCACTACCTTGCCCCTTCGACAACTGCTTTTCACGAGAAACGACTTGGTCTCTTCGCATGTCTAACTTTACGCCGGCGTCGTCGTAACTCGTGATGCCGTGAAGGTTTAAAAAAAGAAAAAAAAAATATTCAGAGGGGATGTGGTGACTAAGAAGATTTCCTTCCTAAAAGTTCAACCGTATTAATCTTTACCAAGCAGCCTCTTGTGGACGGTCCATTACGAGAGATTTTATATTTTTCATGTATACCTATATACATACTTTTCACTTAGGTAAGCGTAAGATTTTTTTTTCTAAAATTTCTTACAAGTATCCGTGCAAAGCAAGAGTATCATTTCTTGGATATACATACTGCATGCAAAGTGATTATGCACGTGTATCTTTTGTCGTATCTCATAAATAGCATGGAATCCCATGTTCCTCGGTGAATTCTATACGCCAAGACTTTATGTTTATGGATATCTTGTTGGTATGCGTACATACGTATAAACGAGTATCCGCGTGACAGAGTAACCTCCGTCATCCTTTGGATACGATTTACGCGCATAAATTCAGTACAAGTTATTGCTATTGCATCTGGTTAAGCCTGATATCCAGGATTGTTCGGATAGTACCTATTATGACTCAGGTAAGCCACACGTGTTCAGAATAACGTAGTTTTCGTTAACGTGAGATTACGCGATTAGAGAGACGTAAAAAGAAACACGAGAAAAAGAAACAAAAGAAAACGCTAGATTATTATCAAATCCAAATTGATGTTCGACGGTATTTAGGGTCGATTAAAATTTTCTTATTTACTTGTTTTCAATAGGTTCTGGCAACGATGGAAAAATAAAACACGCGCTAGGGAAAACTTCTCACGTCCTCCTTACATGCCAGGCTAGATTAATTATCCCGAAGGCTTTAGCGTCGGCGCTTAATAGGCGGAAGGAAACGGAGGACAAGGTGGGTTAGGTGTAGTTAGGTGCGGCAGAGGATAAGGAGACTAGGTCTGGTTTGTAAGTGCACGGCAGAAAGGATGCGGATGTAATACCTTGGAGCTTAAGGGAAGGCGCTAGTCCATGGAGTAGACAATGAGCGTCGCAAATCCCATTCTCATCCTCTGGTTGCAACCTGCTCTAAGATAATATTCGAGGAGTTTAAAGAGCGGTCTGATCCGGAGTTCATATCAGCGCCATTATTCCTAAAGCTCATTTAAGACCATCGGCTCTACCCTGCATTCACTTTTTTAAAAGCCATCACCAAGAACACGCGCGACTCTTTATAGGGTGACTGATATAAATGAAATTTAAATCTGGTCTTGAATTGCAACCGCAATTACTGCAATCGACAGGATAGCCATTTAAGAGATAACATTTCTTTTCGAAATTTAAGAGTGCGGTAAGACTTTGAAAGGCGTTACAGAATTGACAGTCTTGTGCGTATGTATATAAATTAATTTGCCTTTGGCCCTCTCCGAATATTACCCTGGGGTGCGCCAGGAACATTCCCTTTAACCCCTCGAGCTTTTATCGAGGGTCAACTTCAAGTCGCAGAGGTCCAGAATTCTACACAATCCAGACCGTAAACTAGTAGCCTTCGTATATACAAAGAGCAGCTGCGTTCTCAAAGCTTTTTTCGTTGACATCAAGACGATCCTATATATAAAGCTTTTAAAGGTTCGAAAAGCGCTTGATGTAATAAAACAAACATGGAAGTGGACACGTGCGAAATCGGCTGACCTTAAGTTATAAGGTATTCCTTGACGTAGGTAGTATCCTTTACTGCCTCATTGTAGGCTAAATAAAGACATAGGCTGAGCACAGGTCAGAGTCTGTACACACGTGAGTCCATATATTCCGAATGGAATGCGATAGTGAAAAACGACAAACTGACTCAGTTTAATCATGCCGGTAAAATGCCAACTGCACGAAGATGCAGTTACTCTGAATACGACAGTTGCAGTCGATATTTACTGCAAGGTTCAGGTCGGCAGTGAACACCTTGACCCTCGGTGGTAGAAACCTCGAGCTTATGACCAGCCGCCATACTGAGTTAACGATCTGTGTTGTATTACAAAGCATCGTACGTGGGAAAGCTCCATCAGAGATCTGATGTCAAGTTTCCAAAAGTAAACTTAACTGCTGGGGTATAATCCGACTACTGATTGTGAGTATTTTGAGTAACCCCAATAGCGGCTGAACGTTATACTGTAATCAGAGTCCTCGAGTCTTCCGAAGTCTGGTAATTCTATGCTCAGCCACTTTAGAACGATGTCACTGAATTTCAACTAGCTACCATCATTTTCAACGGTTCTTGCACCGACTTGGAATTTTCGGATTTACTCGATTTAGCGCAACTCGCACGTTTCGTCATTGGCTTCTGCGGAAGGTCGAGGACCAATCCTATGAATCGTCTCCCTAGGCTATAAATCCAATGCGAATCGGAATAAAATATCTTTTCTACATCATCCTTGATCTTTCCAGCAAACGAAGTGTCGTATCTTGCTTTCGTCACGTTATCAACTTCAGGTTTATGTCGTATTTACCTTGTAGTTTGCTCACGTGAAGCACTCTATCGATCCAAACCGCAAACTGGGCTACTTTGTTAACCAAGTAGTTGACTGTTTTTTTTTTTAAGCCACGACATGTTTCGAACTACTGCTCCCCTTCTACAGGGGACCTGGTATATTATTCTTTTGACACCCTTCATCCTGAACTTTAAATATACTTTCAAGAATCTCATTTACGTGCTTCTACGCTATTCTGGGTAATGATCAAAGTACAGTAATAGGTTATCTTTGAGGTACGTAACTATGTGTAATCAGGAATCAGGAATCTGCTAATGCTCAAAATATTTCTCCTCGGTGAAGTACGTCAAAGCGGCTAGAAGTTTCTGTAGATATATTTTTCATGAAAAATGAAAGCCTATCGATCTCCCAAATTTTATCGACCTGCTTCCACACGAGTTTCAACACCTCAAAGTCATATTTCTTCCTGACGAGATGCGTCGAGTCTCACAAGTACACGTTGAGTGTACATAATTTTCCAATGTAAAGCTAATATACACGTTATAAAAATATATTAAACGTACCGGTAGGCGGTACGAAAGCGAAGAGAACCTTCCAGAAGATCGTGAGCGAGTGCATGAGATAATCCGTTGGCGATGGGGATGATACTCTAGGTTCTGCGCCTTCCTCAGCTTCATCCTCGTCACCTCCGCTGACAGTAAGAGCCTCCGTGAATTGTTCTTTCCAGGAACTAGTACCTACAATTCCATTAAAAAAGTAAATCACACGTGACACCGTTACAAATCATCACTCAAATGCACACACCATATGGATATAGAAACAAGCTCGAAAAAGGGTTAAGGTAATGTTAATTACAAAGGCGATTGATAGTCGTCACAAAATAGTGCATGCTGTTAGGATATAATATATACATATGTATTGTATGTATGTGTATGCACGTGTCACAGATAACAAGTAATCCCACACCTGTCATAAAACAATGTCTGAAATGTCAATGAGAAGACAGGTAAAAATATGCGGGCAAAGTTTTCAAAAGGGGGTTAATAAGAGTTTACAAATTGAGGCTCTCGATTAAATTCAATTTTTCATCCCTCAAAGTCCGTGAGCTTCAGTGACTTTTTAATTTTTTTATAGTCTCACGCAAACTCAAAGAAAAAAAAACAAAGAAACAGATAGTAAACTGTTCAATCGATATACCAAACCACTGAAAAGTTCGAGGCTCAAGGTCTCTCCTGATTGTGAGATACAATGCGCAGAAGCAAATTGACTCGCTGGCAAGCATACAATACTTACTATAGAAACTACCTATTGAAATACGCTATCACGCAGAATAATTGCAAATTCGCCTTCAACTGCTGTACATTCTACGGTACGTAACAGCATTTAGCTAAGGAAACAGCTTCGTTAGCGATAACTCTGTATAAACAGCGTATACATACAGACACGACATAATGCTACGTAATGTACATAGAGGAGCAAAGGATTCGATAACTAATATGACTGACAGTAGTAATGATATATCGACGAATAAATGCAAAGGATGTAATAGAACGTTCGGTAGACGTGCAGAGAATCGAAATCAAATTGGTTACCAAGCTCGGTATTTACGTGACATTGTAAAGGTTGGTACCATGGTCTTTATATCCTTCCGGTAGATAAATCTATATACATATATCTATATGTATAATGGCCGCGTTTCAGAAATCTCTAATAGCGAGGCTATGCTTGGTATGAATTTAATATCGTATGAGAAAATAAGATAGGATTGTATCGGCGAAGTCGTTCAATAGAGGGTCGGGGTATTGATCGTGCGTTTTAAAAAAACGGAACAAAAAGATAAATCACTAGGGAAATCACTGGTGAATTTTTTTTAAACTTCCTTCGTTCGCATAGCACCAGCATGGTATTGTTCTCGCGTAATCTCTCTTTGAATTAAGTGAATTTTAGGGAGAAACAATGAACGTTATCGGTTCGAGGATCACTCGAAAAATACCAATGGGAAGCCCGTTTACATGAGGATAAAAACAATGCTTGATGTTCGAGGTACTCAAGGTTAATTTAAAAAAAAATCAAAAACTCAAAAAAACATATATCACCTTCAACTAACGTAAAGCCAAATATTATCGCATACCTTGCTTCACAATTGCGAGTATGAACTATGTATCTTCGTAGATGCGTATGAGAAGACTAAGAAAATGATTTTCATGCAAATTACAAAAACAATAAAATTTTAATGATTCCTTAACGACTCGTTCTTCTTCAACCATCGTGTGAGGAATATTCAACTTCTTACAGCGTTACTGATTGTGAGTAACGCCTGAGTTCTTTACTCGGTATGGGATACGAGACAGTGGTTTCGTATGTATGTATGTACATGATCTCGAGGTCCGTTAATATTCAAGTGTTTTATGTTTCCAGTACTGCACAAATTTCCAAGTCGACCTATTTCTATCTTACGGATAAATCGATATTCCTCGTCATCTCAATCATCGTGATGACAGCGTAACCCTGAGTGAGATAACCAAGAAAAATTCTTTCACGTTGTATTCGAGGTCGTTATGCATTCACGACTTTCTAGGAAAGTCCTGCATGCATTTATGTGTACACACACACACACACACGCACGCACGCACGCACGCACGCACGCACGCACGCACACACACACAGAAATAAAGCACGTGGAAAATGTCGTTTGTCAATTCAAAGGCAGTGGAGTTCGAGAGGAAAAAAACACCCCAACGCGTCAGAAGATCGAGCCTTGGGCAAATCCACCGGGGAACGTTTTATCAATGAGAAAAGTGTAAAAAGTTAAGGGGAGGTCTCCGGTTTAGTAGTTCTCAGTTCGGCCGCACGAGCGTTGCTCGTACTTCTTTTTAGAAGGGATGTCCGTAAAATATAAAGGGATTTACCAAACAAAAGAGTTTGCTTTAATAAAGCTGATACTACCGAGACTCTCTGAACAAGTCTGAACGACCCCTCTTTCTCCCATCAGGTGTTATCTTTACGACCAGGAAGGATCGTCTGACGAAATTAAAGACTGTTACGATTCATCGTTAAAGGAGTTTCGAAAGTGATATCGGTTACCTAATAAGATTCCTTGAGAGACAAGGATGTTTTTTTAGCTCAGAATACAAAGTTTCGATCACCTTCTCCTGCGTGAATGTTAATCCCATCACCCTCCTGTCTTGTCGAGGTCATGCTGGAAGGGACGTGGAAGGAGGAAACGGGAAAAAGTGACGGAGGAAAAGAAATGAGGAATGGCAACGAGGAGTTTACCAGTGCCTGGATAATAGGATTTCACGGCACGGGAATAAACGAGCACTAAAGATTTTCACCTGGTTACTCTCGTAGCTATGGTACCGTATAACATCCCGAAGTACCGACCTATATACCCGCTTCGTGTGTTCTGATTATCGTAAAAAAAGTGATTGGGATTAGGCTGTTGAAATTTTCGAATGTTTCTATACGAATCGGTACGTGCTAAAAGAATACGTATAAGCATCACCGAATGTAAAGACAGATATATGGAAGTATATATCAATGGGGGAAAAAAAAAACAGAAAGATTAAAAACGGATGATGATGCTCGTTTATTTGATCCATTGTTCCTGGAAAAAAGTAGTAATTTTAAGAGTGACAATGAATACGCTTAACTCGTCTTTTCCATAATAGAATGGGTGAATTCAAATAATTGAAGTACCTGTATACGGGGGGTCGTATCCATATAAAAGTGACTCGATGTATAACTATATTTATATACAATAAAAAATATTGTAGTAAAGATTTATAATAATTTTACATCTAGAAAAAAGAGATATACAGTCACGCAAAGACAAATAGACACGGATTGACATAAAGACAACAAGGGCGAGACCGAGAGAGTCGATACGAGAGGAATTAAAATGATATTATTAATGCACTCTCACCTATGCAGCAAAGGCGCAAGCAGAAGCCATAGAAGCATGCGGGCCTAGAGATTCTTGAATTTCTAGACGTACCAAGGAGTATCGAAGCGTTGGCTCGTTGAACTAACTTATCGACGGTATTCTTGAATTCCTTAGACTCCTTGATCCTTATTTGAGCCTTGGATACTTCACCTAAACGTGGACGTCCGAGCAAGGCCATTTTCTCTTCGTCGGTACGTTCCTCGGGTTTCTTCGACTCGGCTTCCGCGGCTAATCCTGCCTCGTCTGGGAACATATATTTACGCACAGCTGAATTACCAGGAGTATCGTCATTGTCCTTGTGTATGGATCCTTAACGAACCCGGCACACGTTCAACATACATGTATCATCACACGATTAGTATACACGGGAATCAATAGGATTTCTTCGTTTCTACTGGAACTCTCTTTGACATGTGCTGTAATGCTATATACTATACACACTATAGACATCACATGAGCTAGATTATATATAGTATATACACATATAGATCAACTATTGATTCACTCATGAATAATAGTTTGAGCGCATAGACTAATTCCGAGCTGTCTGACCATGTACCGGGTGGTTCTAGGTATAGCATAGCACTTCTATCTAGATTCCCAACGGTGTGTATAAATGTATATATATACAATAGGTATATATATCGCGTAAATACATACGTAATTACATTTAAACTCTAATAAACCCACAAATAAATTCCTCTCTATTTCTCGTCCCGGCTAATTATGTAGTTGCAAGTCCAACCTCTATTAAGACTCGGAATTAATTCCTTAGTCTTTATTACTACCCTTTAGACTTTTTAGAATAAACAAAGGAAGAACTATGTTACTATCGTATGTGCATATTTTTCCCTTTATTTTTTCTCTTCATTCAGCACTTCCCAAAGGGTCTTCATCCTTCATAGAACCGTATATCTGATTCTCGATTAATCGTCGTCGTCAGGATTTCTGGGACGCGGGATACGCGTACAATGTGGTAAGGAGGATAAATGAGAGTAGATAAGAGATTGTCGATGTTTATTATTATTTTTTTTAAGTGAACATTATATAGCGATTTATCTTCTTCTTTTATCTAAATCTTTTCTCCGTACGCGTAAACACTGCACGCGGTAGCATAAAGGGACAGCATGAAGTCCAGTAGTCAATGATTTCGTAATGGTCTGTAATGACTGCGTAAGGCAGGTTCGAGCTGTTATTATTATACATAGGTAGTACATCAGGGTTAAATTGATGTGTTTATGTTCTTGCGTGATCGAGTGGGCTGTCAGGAGGGTTAACCATGCTCCGCGTCTATGGTTTAACGGAGTCACTGTGTTTAAAGGCAACGACAAGATTTATATTGCGTGTCTGATGTTAAGGGAATTTTATTATATTATACAGTCGGCAAATTATCTTATTTACGGCGGGGGAAGTTTGGCCTCCTGGCGAGCTTCGTGATTTATGTAATACGCGATTTCGATTTCGCGAAGGAGCATGACGCTGGCTCGCGAGACCGCTGACTGCTACGCGAGGTGTGAATATAACGGGGAAAATTTTCCAAGTTAGAATCCACGCGGGCAGGAATTCCGTGACTTCCAGGAATTTTTCGCGATGAGAGGGATCTTGAAAAATAATCCGTAAATAACGTACGTCCAGCGAGAGCGAATTCGTTGGAAAAAAAAATATATGGTTTTCAATATTCGACTTATGGCATTTCCCATTAAAAAGGATCTGGATATTACCAAAGATGCATGGAAATCCTTCCTTTTCAATTTCCTTCCTAATACGATGATGCTAGGTATCACTACGGATATAAGTTAGCGTGTAAAAAGATTCAGTATGAAATCAATCGAAATTCCGCATCTTTCCATCTGGTTATTTATACATAAGCCTTCTATTTATATGTGGAGCATTCGCAAGATTATGTACATCCCGTATAGGGAACAGCATGGGAATCCACGCTAGCGTACAATGTACCCTATCTTCTCCTCCTACGTCCGTTCGTCCGTCCCATATAAAATTCTAGACCGTTCAGCCGCACCATTCATTTTTATCATCTCCAGTTATGTACGAGAAAAAGGAACGTGCTGATAATATCCGTATTCCTTAGGAGTTCTGCATATCTGTCTCCGCAAGTATTTCGTTCGTTCCACTGGAGTCGAAAGCCGAATACGAGGCTCCCGTTAGCTTCCGTACTAATTGTACTCAAGATTATGCGATCTCATCCTATCAAAGGCAACAGTCATTTTTCTTATTTAATTCTCAAGCGTTGCGAACGAGCCTTAAGAACTCACTCTTCGCACAGTCACAGTTGACACGCCCTGTTGCAGAGGGGTTGATTTTGGCACGTGCATCCCTTAAACGGCAAACTGAATGTGTAATGCATGTGTCTTTTCACGTATAGTCCCGTCCAGGAATAAAGTAACCTTTTGGAGGGGCCAGCTTGATATGACTATTTAAAGTAAAAGAGTCCCCTGAGCAAGATCCTTACTCGTGAAACAGCTGTATGCATCCACGACTCTGAATATCACGAATAAACATATCCGCAGTGTGTGGTACACTGGCAGAAGAATTGCCCAAGGTTTACTGAAATAATAATTTTTTTTGTTTAACAAAGGCGAACAGACCGCAGCCAGTGTACAGACGTTTTTTGCAGTTTATAAAAGTGCGATGTTAACCTGCCACGCAGGAGATGGGCAGAGCGTTACTGTTTAATTACAGCTTTTAATGAAATTGCGGAAAATTGCAAAGTGAGCGAAAAGGGCAGCTCCAGGGACACATACAGTTTGGGGGTAGGGGATTGGTTTTTCACGGAGGACAGGTAATATTGTGTAGGGACGAGCTGAGGTTGCGTGGCTGAAACAAAGGAGGAGTCTGGAGGGGGGACACAGAAAAGAAAGTATCCCCACTCGTTAATAATAGCGACTGTTACGTTCAGGTCAGCGTGCGACCAGACGGCTGCAAACAATAGTGGAACTTAAACGTAAGTAATACAGATATTTATCGGGAGGAAATGGAGAAAGGGTGGCAATAATCGGAAGAATCGTGTACTGCGACACCCAGCCGATGCAATTAATAACGGATGAGTGTGATTGTATAATTAATTTAATCTAAAGCAGTGTCCCGCGTCTGCTCGAGTACCTTAATTATAAGGAACTCTCTCCAAATTGACTGCGAGCTAAGAATAAATCGCAGCGAACAATTAAATTCGAATAATTTTTATCGCGTTGTTGAAATCAACCAGAGACAAAGACGAGGAGAAATGCATTAAAGTGACCTTGAAAGTCCTTGGGAAAGTATTTCCAACATCCCGATTCAAATTCCCGAGCCTCATTCTTCGACTGACATAATCCGCCGAGGACCGCGCCCCTTACGCCAAATGGAATTCACCCAGGGAAATTTTTCTTTCTTTACCCACTTACTCGGGACGGACTGGTCCTCCATTCTCGTGGACCATCCTCTTGGCGTGCTTTTCTTGTACGATTGTCTGTTATTTCAAAATACTAACCTTTCAAAATCGTACGAATTCGTCTGATATATATATATATATATATATATATATATATGTATATATATACTTTGGGTCTGGTATGTTGAACAACGACGTTGTAGCTATCGAACTAGGGGTTGGTGGGTTGGTAGGTAGGTAGGTAGGTAGATAGGTAGAGCAATTTTTAATAGAGGCGATCGAGCTCTCCACTGCGATGGATATCGGGAAAATGTGTCCCTGGAAAATATTTATTCGTATCCGAGGTTATCGTGATGAGAAAGGGGGTGGAAAAAAATTCTGAGGATGGCGGCTATGCTCGAGGTCGAGTACTGGGATGCTCCACTGATATCCGATAATAATAGGCGATATCGCATCTCTTATTTAACTGTTCTTCTTTGCGAGATATTCTTTCAACGATTCCGAAAGACCCTATGGAATTTTACTGTTATTAGAGCGACGTGCACGTTTCGTGCGCGACAAAAGACAGCAACGCTTTGAACAAAAAAAAATATAATATATTACATATCTATTGTGAAAAATTACAAATTATGCACCGAACAACAAATTTCCACGAGGGATTTTTCAAAACCAATTAAACTTTGAATTAATAATTTTTTTGTTTCTTGTGAATTACATGCAACTTTTAGAGAAGAGCTTTTATTAAAGTTAATGACGAGGCTGATGTCACACTCCGAGCTTTCTGAATGCCTTACGTATATTTACATAACTGGTTCTTGTAGGTTAATTAGCTCGAGTAGGAAAACCCAAACAAGAGTGTAGCCGGATACTCGAGGATCCTCTTCTTACATCCGTTTTCTGCCCTGACGAGCCCTTCTAGACCTTTGTGAGTCTAAGAATCTTGCGATACAACAGCCGAAATAGCTTTAAAGTGGCCGCCCGTTAGAAATATAACACGTTCCATGGTCTTTCCCAATGAAATTTTCCATCTGTATATTCCGCAAGAAGGTGTGGGTGTGACGTACAAAATTTCATGGGATGGTCCATGTTTTTGCCAGTAACACAAAACTGGAATTTAGACACTGAGTTACGAAACCAAGGGTTAAAATAAAGGGTTGCTTTCGACGACCACAATGCGATAACTATCGGTCATCTTCCTTCTTCTAAAAAAATTGGTGTACCGTTGAATTGTCTTGGAATTGTAATAAAACTAATTCGATTTACGCAAAGACACTTTAGGGTTATGCGTATACTGTCGGAGTTGATCAATTTCATTGCTGGCTCCAGATATAGAGAATGAGGTAAGGATAAAATTGGGATGGACCATCCGGAATGGTATTTTGAAAAAGAAATTTATGGAATTGATCTATCTGGCTGTTAGGATTCTCACATAGTATGAAAGCAATAGCCATAAACGAAGCAGTATGATAATTTTCGCATCTGGTGGGTCATTAATTGGTAATTACTCATCGTCCTGTAATCAATCATCTCCAACAGGTCGCTGAGCTACAGTGCAATTTTCTTTTTTTTTTTCTTTTATTGCCTATTGTCACGTCCATAAGTGTTTTTTCCTTAAACAGAGGCAAGATAGTGGAAGAAAATAAAGAAAAAATATGAAGAAATTTTCTCGTTCACTCATTGGTCGCCTTCGCGTATTTTCAACGAAGAACAGCCAAATTGTGTAAAGTTTCCATTAGAACTCGAATTAGTCTGTCGATAATGAATTTTTGGCGTGCAACCGTGTCAAAAATAACGACATCGATCACGAAACTTCTCAAAAGTTTTTCAAGCAGCCCAAGACTTACCCGTATAAAAGAAACTTAAAATTTATTTCCCCAAAAATTACTTAATCCCACGTAAAAATGATTTCCTGTGAAAAATTTACTGCATCAATTCAACACAGCCAATCCGACACGTAAAATATTTTGGACACCTTTCAAAAAGTTCTTCACGTCATTTAATCTCTAGTCATTCCCCACCGATATACCTGCGTACAAGTATCAAACTGCTGCTCGAACAAGGTTTGGTTATATATAACGGAGCTGAAGGTGCTTGATGAAGGAGATGGAGTCCGGACATAGATCACCTACGTGAAGGTAGTACCAAGTGCAGCACCCTGGTCCAGCTCTATCAAAAGAGGTCGAAGCATCAAAGATCACATAAAAAGGGTGGATCTCAACCAAGTAGATCGAACATTCACAAAATGTACGAGACATCAAAGAAGACGTCTGTAAAGAAAACCTCCCTTAATGTACATTAGATGACCATACATTTGTATAAATGATAAAAAAATATATCAGAGGGCGGCTACTAATGAATCCAATCCAGAGTAAAACGAGTCCTATACTATATACATATATAAACTTGTCAAAGGGTAGTTAGTAGGACGTGCGGCGTTCACAATGGCAAGCGAATGTGTTTTTTTTTAACTAAACCTTGGGAGATGTGGCGCTCTAGTTCTAACCTACTCTAACCTGTCGTGGTCATTTCTTAGTCCATCACAATTCCGTCTGTCACGCATCAATTTTTTTTTCGAAAATTCGGTGTGTGTGCCGCTTTATGGTCCTGACAGTATACCTTAAGTATGTAAATTTTATTAGGACTGTCCTGCTAAACACCAATATATATATATATACCTATATATATCATTAGTCATTACGTAACGAGAGATCGATCATGAAAAATTACTCAGAAAAACATGCAATGCCAATATAAAGAAGTGACAAGTTGGTAAAGCGTTCCGTCACCCGCAGAACGACCACGACGCCATAGTTGCTGGTAACAGAGTTGGTTACCATGTATATTAGCAAAATCAACAGAAGTTATAGTAGCTACGTGGAAACGGGTCCTTAACTTATTTAGTGAACCAGGTTGACAGGTGCCTCGTATTACACATTAGACACACTGGTATATAGGGAGGTGAATCAGAACGTGGTATCAGACATTTGTACAGTGGACCCAATGAAACTCGTAGCATTTGAAATGCACTTTAGTCGATCTTTGAGGAGAAGCCTTGATGAGTTTGAAGGAAACTTCGGGTAGATATCAACCCATTTTATTATACCAAAAATAAACAGGAAGACTTTCAGCACTTACTGCGTCAACTAGCTATCTCGTAGGGCCTGAAGTATCTTGAGGATCAGTACTTGAGGTTTGAAGGCAGATGATGGATATTATTTGAGGTTGAAGTTCCTATCGACCGGCCGTAACTAAAGCGTCCTAACAGGGACGAGTTTCATTGAAACGATCTAGAAGACGATATGTAAGATATATATAGGACATAAAAATATGATAACTTCTAATAATTCCATTGATCGAAGAATTTTAATGATCGAAATTCTCTAAGAAGTTGAGAGCATCCCCTAAATTCGTTCCCATGACGAGACTCTGAAATTAGCGACCCCTCTCGTCTAAGCGACTGTCAGATCAGGAGGGTTATGGAAGTTAGTCCTTTTATCCCTCAACGTTTTCTTATTTGCGATTAGGTCGGTAAACGACTGGTCCAGGTGGGGAAGATGATGGCGTTGGATTTTGAAAATTCTTCGAAAGATGCATTAACGTTACACGGGTAGATTTCGCAGACGGCTTAAGAGCACGAGTAAAAATGAAAAGATAGAAAAAGATACCCGCTCTCTATGTAACCCCTGCAAAGCAATCACGTACCTTCGCGTTAATGACATGTAGGTCAGAACCTTGAAGAAGGGCAGTAGCGAATCCATTACCTTAAAAGGCTGCGAAGGGAATTACATGAAACGAGTGTAATAATTCCTTTTTCAGTAGTCAGTCAAGCTATTGTAGTAAGTGCAGTCTATATATATGTATATAAAATATCCCGACTCAATTAAGACCACGAAGTCGTCCCACTTTCGAAGGTCCTTATCCCAGTTCCAAACAAAAGGGATGATTACTATTGATTTTTTTTCTCAGTTCTGAAAAACCACGTTCTTTTCGCCTTTCACGTTTTCTCTTTACGGTTCAAAGCCTTGCATTCCTTAATCCATTCTCTTCCGCGTTGTTTAATCCTCGCCGTGGAAGAGACTGTTTCAATGAATCCAGAAGTCTCAACAGTTAATTGCCGGAGCCATTTTGTTGAAATAAAAGAGTCACGACGAATGCACCAAGGGGGACTGGATCATTTTCTATATAACGCCGTACTACCCTGCAATAACGAATACCGCACCAACATTTCAAAATTAATGCTTATACAAGAGTGCTATTTAATTTTGTATCGTGCTTCTACGCTAGCTATACTACGTGAAGCGTAACTTCGAGTTTATAACCGCTTATCATATAGTCGTAAGTAACCGAAATATCATGGTCGACTATGATGTTCTCTGCTGTACTGTGTACCGTCTTATTGGTATTTCAGAGACTAGCGCCATCTACAACATTTTCTACTCTGCTCCTATTGTCCTCAACCAAGTTCATCGCTTATCTGGTGACCTCAATAACGCCCGCGTAACAATTACGATTTTAAGCCTGTCCCACCTTCTTATATGAGTATATGCATTTATCTGCATTACGTAGGCTGTACTATTCACGATTCTTGCAAATCTGAGTGGTCCACTATACATTTATAATCATGTCGCGGAAGTCTTAATCATCCCATACGGAAGCCACTGTCACTAATACAGATCGTTAAGGTCAAGCATATTAATATCAATCATATATGCAGATATCAATGGATTCGACCTACGAGATGAACTTCCTCAAATTAAATTGTTATCAGCATGCCAGATGTTGTACCCCAAGCTATTAGTAGTCTGCCGATTAATTGAGGACCTTATCAATGTTCCTACGCTTCGAGATCAAGGGGCTAATTATCTGTTAAATAGTTAATTATCCCCTTAACCACTGGCCAATTGATAACCTTCCAAAGAAGCACGTACGTGAGCATGAAATTCATAAGAATTCTTACTCCTCGCATCTAATCTATTTGTATGCACGAGTAATTTTAACATTCAATTCGTTGAACCCGCCTTATCGTTACTGTACAGAGGGGGGAGGGTGTTCATGACTTTCAGTTTCCAATATTAGCGTTTAGTATTGTCCGACAGAAATAAAATGAGACAACATATTTTTTTTTACATTATGTCGTGTCTCGTGCTAGATAACCTCCCAACTCTCGAACCGAGAGAAAATTAGCTCCTTATCGTTAAGCGTACTAACCCAGTGCAACGTTATCGGTGAGTTTATCATTTCGTTCGACTTACTTTAGTCCGTAGCTCCCATTCCGTGACCATTCAGTAAGTAGTCGTGTCTTATCTTATTGTTAGATTACAGCTATGGTCTTACATAGGCTCTTTGTCCTGGCATTAACGTCGGTTGCTCGTGTCGTAAGTACGTCAACACTCACCGTTATACTGCTTTAATTTCAATAGATCGTTTTCATGTAGCGACAAATGTCCTACGACCTGGTCCTATTCCCTTAAAACAAACTTTGAAATGTCCATGAGTACTGATTCACATGCCTAACTTATTACTGGGTTTAACTACTGTCCCTGTGGCACGATCCCAGCCGAAATGACACCGGTACCGGCTCGAATAGTAGACTAGTGAAACGGTCAATACTGAGCTGGAGACCTGGAATGTTTCCCGGAGCAAACTAACACCCGTCGCGGATCTAGATGGAGACTTTGTACACAAATGCGTAAGAAAATGACGCAACATTGAACATTCTGTTGAACCGTATAATACGTACGTGAACGGAAAAGCATTTTGTATCCCAAAACTACCTACGTGAACCTGACATCCGACTTAAAAATATTTAAATTTTCAAAACGCGATTCGATGGTTACAGAAGTTAATTTACTCAAAATCGGGTGCTAGCGATTTTTTGACACCCCCCCCCCCCCCCCCGTAATTGCGAACTCTATGATGTACAAACGAAAATCAAAGTAGTACAAAGAGATACAAATGGAGTGCAATCGAATCGCGTTTTGAAAATTAAAATATTTTTAAGTCGGGTGCTAGATTCACATAGGTCCCAAAACTGCCATAACTGTTTCAGGTTAACGTCTGAAGTGAAGAGGAAACGTATCCTCGTTGAACGCAAACAAATTGGTCTCTCTTGATTATTTGATGAATCATGAAGAATAAATAAGAAAAAAAATCATCCCCAATTTCTACAAAGTGTTATCCATTGTGATGCTCGACGATCTGCCGCAGAGGGTTGGGCGCTTTCTACGGGATATTAACGGATACTCATGGCCTCTTAAAAGACGAAGGACTCGTTTTGCTCGAGTTAAATTCCAAGGGATCGCTATTCCATTCTATCTGGACACCCTGTATCATCGTCTGGCACATATTAGACGTAAACTCCAGCGAAACCGTCGAACCAATCTTGTCGCCAAGTTCGATCGATTGGTTCGTCGTTTTCGGGAGAATCCTATCAGCGGCTGTCAACTTTTACCCCCCCCCCCCCCCTCATCGCATTGAATTATTTCTTGACATTATAAAAAATTACGATCACCCTGTATAAAATTAAGTCTGAGATACCTGTTATAAGCAGTAATCGATAAGACGGTTCGAAGCCATTGAAAAGTCCACGGCTGTATAACAATCTCAAGTTTTATCATGGCAGTTAATGTGAATGGGAATTGGTGATATTTGTGCAATAACTTTGCGAATCCAATTTACTTGGTTCACTGGCATCCGCGAAATGACAAGTTTTAATGTACATCAAGCGTAAATAGCCGGCGGGACGATTCAGTGGCAGTCGAGGATTATTTTCTGTATTTCGTAGAAGCGAAAGAATGACTGGGAATGGGTAATGAAAATTCAAGAAAAAAAAAACACAAGAGAGCGAGGCAGACAAATGACAAGAGGAAAAAGAAAGAGAAGGGGAGGGAAAATGAAGAGATTAAGGATAAGGGTGAAAATAAAAAATGAAAAAAAGCAAGGTGGAGGGAGTAAAAAAAAGAGATAATGCCTCCCTTGATTCTCTTTCGCTCCATCTCTCGCCAGGTAATGGACTCTCTTTCTCTTTCATAATGGTTCCTCCTGTTCTCGCGAAGAGCACTTAAGCGGTCGTTGTTTATTAAAGTTCGCAGCCACTGAATAATTAGTTTAATCTTACCGATCGATCCAGCCGTCCACCTCTGTTGTCGCCCGTTCAACGTTTACCTATGAGTTAATGCTTTAAAGTATCCCGAACTGCGCATGCGCATGAGTGACGTGATCTAGTACCTTCGTACTCACGATATGCATGTACAGGGTGGTAACCCCTTCGATTAATTTCAATGCATGACTTTTAATAAAGCCCTTGCTCAACTCTGTCGTGCGGATAAATTATGCGTCGACCTTTTCCTTGTGATATTAAGTTATCGTGAGACACGTGGCGATTGACGCACGCGAAGCGTTGCAGTAGCGCCGCGACTGCGGGACAAATGCAGCATGAAAAATCTGTATCGTGAATGATGAGGAGGATCAACTCGAAGAGTCGAATCCAGTGGTTCTCCGGGGTACTTGGGACAGTCGGTACGTAGCATGCAGCTGGTTTATGGTTATCCTCAAGAGGAAGAAACCATAAGAAATAGATAGAAAAGAAGACGGACTGGATGGGGAAAAAGAGAGAAAACTGGATGAGACACAAAAAGTGGAAAGAAGACTGTATAGAAGTCCGAAAAAGAAAAATGGTTTTCGTTGACGTTCTAATAAAAAAAGAAAAAAGTTTTATATTATACGAGAGAAATGCTAATAAATATGCATGCCGTATTATAAATATATATTATACGTATGGCTATATATTGCACAGTAGCTGGTCTATATATGTATACATATATGCATACGGCCAGGCGTTTCGTACTATGCAAATGGCTTAGAGGAATCACGATGGATTTCAGCGTTTGAAGTGACACAGGCCAAAAAAAGAATGATATTCGAACACGTAAGAAAATGAAGGAAATTAAAAAAAAGCTCGCGGTAGGCTTGCAAAAATTTCGTAAGTTTGACTAGGGGACAAAAAAGCCAGCGATCCACTAGGCACAGTTTATTCCTATAGGCGCTATATAAATATAGATATAGCAGCAGCGCTTACATTTCGAATACTCGCAATTCGAGTAATCAAAGAGACAATACGGTTTCGTGTCGGTAAATAAACACGAATTCAAACGAATCCATCTGTCAACTTACGGCCAATCCTCGTGACGTAGTTCCGCGCCGAGAAATCATGGAACGAACGAGGAAATCCATCAAGTACAAACATTTTTACAGGCGCAGAAAATCATATATAAGTATATAGTATATTGGCAAACATTATATTTGCGCACGTATATGGAAAAAAAAGAGTATATATTTCCATTAAAAAACACATATATTCTATCACCACATTTTTCTCTCCTCATGCCTCGCTCGAAGGATGATGGATGCGCATCAAAAACCAGTAATTATTCGTTTACGTACAGTCCCGAAGAATCGAGCACATTTCTCATTTTTGATGATGTTACATCCTGCTTTTTTTATTTATGAATTTCCCTATCCGACTTCTCTCCAGAGACACAGTCGTCGCGAACCCCTATCAGTCACACGAAAGACAAACTCCGATAAGTTCCAGGATATTTCTACCGTGCACGGGTGACGATGGCCTTTTCCTTTTTTTTTTGGATTGCTCGTATATGCAAATCATTAATTTTTGGAGGAAATGGCATACAGAACGTGAGAACAAAGTTGGGCCTCCTCGTTACGGGTCAAAGGTTTCCATTAAATCGGTCGTAAAAGATGTTCGTATTCTCAATCAATTTTTGTAAAAATTTTACATTTTCTCAAACACATACATTTACACAGCGGGTCACGAAGTATCACTCTACCGATATTTTATTTATTTTTCTCACTCACCGCGAAGTGGTAGCGAAGGTAAAAACTACATAAACGATTTTCATTAAAAGTTAAATTACACAGGAATCGCGTTAAAAAGTACTCACGCCACTCGATAATTCGAAAGGCAACCGTTAATTATAAAAATTAATGAGCTTATGGCTAAAGTATTTTTTTACATCTCTCGCAACGTGGCAGTGCCCCAACAAATTACACCCATGTGAATTTTTTACTAAATTTCTTTATTTTTATCCACATATGTCAATTCTTACCTTGCGTCGTATTATCGTCAAGTTACCTTTAATTAGCAATTTTAAACATTTTTAATCCATCTCTCTAGCCGACATCCACTTTTTTTACAGCTTCCATTTATCGTAGGACTTTTATCGTCGAGACCGAGGAGCATCCGGGATTCCATGGATTTCCCCAGGCCATTAGACCTCTAGATATATATGTATATACACACATATATGTATAGGTAATTCCTATGGCTTATCCCATGGGGACATTAACGATATCGAAGTTTTTCGCGAAGAGAAAGTAACAAAGGGGGAAATTATCGAGCACGATAAAAAATAAACGCCAAGACGAGACAGTTACTGAAATATATCGAAATCATAAATCAATTCGTAAATCAATTAGCCCGTGTCGCCAAATACCCAACGGATGGTTATACCGCGTGGTCATTTATTACGAGGATAACGTTCACTCGCCACGCGAGCATAACGGAAGCGCCATAAAGTAGATTCAAACTAAGGTAACCTCCTTGATCTTGTCTAATCGTCCATCCGCTATTAAAAAAGAATTATGACAACAGGAATAACACCATCAAAATCAAGATCGTCTCGTCCACCCTCGACACGACGATAATTACTCCTATATCTCTTATCATTCCGAAAGATCAAATTAATTAAAATTCTCCCTGCAACCATTATAATTAATTCAACTTTTTTATCAAACACATGGAAAAAGCTCACCTCCCTGAAGTTGAGGCTCGTCCAGTTCCACGTAGAACAATGCATCCTTCTCATAGGAATCCTCCTCAATGATCGTCAAGAAGATGGTCTTCCTAAAAGAATAAAATCCGACTGTCATATTACGTTCGAAACAATGGAAAAGAAAATCATAAATTGTACATAAAATAATCGTACGGTCAATACAATATAATTCCAGAGTCTTCCCAGGATCTTTCACGGCAGATTAAATTATCACTCGAACAAAGGTAAAATACTATTCGGTATCAGGCATAACGTAGAAAGGTAACGCTGATTGAGGTTTTTCTTGAGCAAGTTTAAATTGGTAGATTCTGCGAACATCCAGGCTATAACTCGAGTAGAGGATGTTCGATAAACCCATAAAGGGTTAGAAGAACCCTTCAGGGTCTCGTTATATCAGCCGCGAAGCTACGATCTTTCGTACCGGATCGTACCTATATCTATAGTAAATACATATATGTATATACATCCGAAGATGCATGTATACATATATTACGAGCTTTAGCGTCAGCGGCTCATCGCCTGAAATTCAATTTCCTTTTATGCTCCACAAGACGCAACGTCTAACCAACGCAAGGAGTGCTTTACTTTATCCTATATATTTTTTCGTCTACCGATAAAGACATTTTTTAATTAACACGCAGCGTCACACGTATGCGCAAGTCGGCTTGGACTTGCGTCTGTAGCACATCGAATGCGCTTAGCCGAGAGAAAGAACAAAGGAAAAAAAAAAACTAATCCTTCTAGTGGCTGATGGTAGAAATTTTGTCATAGTCGAGGCTTAAGTAGGATTCTCATTACTTTGTATTTTTCCACAAACTTCGAACGATACGCATCAGCGCCATTTTACTTATAATATTTTGTAAAAGCTACATTTTTTACTCAGCTTTCTTAATACGGTCACTCAACCTGTTTCAGTACCTTTCAGGTACACAGGGTACCTTGAAAAAAGGTACCCCCCCCCCCCCCCTCCTCTCGTAAAAGCATTGGTTCTCAGAGGGTTGATTCCAATCCAATCTCACGAAACTGCACTCTCCCGCCAGGTGAATATTCCAGACGGGGTCGAGAATAAAGGCGACTGAATAAATACGATGGCGTCACGACGCCCCCTCAAGTACTCGACGTTAAACTGAACTCTTCACCCTGAGACGATTCGAGGTACACGCTACTGTGTCAGGGCCTGTATAAAGGATTAACAGATATATCATTGGGGTTCGCGCAAATATTTACATGATGCTCGGGTTGCGCAATAATTAGTCTTCTTACCCAACGATTTAAAGGTGCTAAGATTTATGAAAATTTAGGTCTTTGTGTCAATTATTAATATCGTCAGCATCAATGATTCTGGTATATTTCTTCGACCATAATAATGATCCTCGTAAAATTGTGTCAATAATAAAAAAAACTCTATCCTGCATACCGAGCATAGTGTGCCTGAACGGGTGACTCGCCTTAACAAGGACGTTAAGCGGAGTTCGATGTTGATCTATGCACTTCATCCATCGCAGATGCAACGTACACGTATACCCAAAGTACTAAACATATTATAAGTGCACCAGTAGCAAAATATCGGGAGAAAGTATCCGCTTATGTATACATTCATATATATATAAACTTGTACAAGGGCAGTTTCGAGGACATGCGGCGTTCACAACGGCAAGCTCATGTTTTTTTTTTAAAAAAAACTAAACCTTGGGACATGTGGCGTTGGAGTTCTAACCTATCTTAACCTATCGTGGCCATATCTTAACCCATCACAACTCCGCGTGTCTAGCAGACAAATTTTTTTCGAAAATTCGGTGTGAGTGCCGCCAATCGGCCCTGGAAGTACACGTTGCATATAGAATGTTACCAGAACCGGTCCGGAAACTGCCAGATGTCCTGGAACCTGCCAATACACATCAGAAATGGTCCTGGAAACTGACTACTGACATATTTATATTTATATATGTGTGTGTATATATATATGCAGGAACCGAAGGTACACGCAGCTATAGTAAGCTCTACTAAAGTTCTGACATTTACCGTCGAATGCAGATACCTCAGATGGATTATACATATTTCAGGATTGCATGTAGCAAAAAAAAATTCGACAAAATTCATCTAAAAATGTACCGCTATGTTGAGCATTTTGCTATACTTCAAAACGCAACGACTTATCCAGCATCTAATTTAGCAAAAGTAAAATCGATGTAAATTCAAGTTGCTTATTCTATAATTTTTTTTTTAATAACGCCCGACTGTCCGTTTGCCATGTAGGCACGGAAGGAGTTGTGCGTCTTGTTCTACCTTTCTTTAAACATAAAATTTTAGGGTATATATATACGTAGATATCGTCTGTTTACGTAACGTCAGTACAGCTGACAGGCATATTATATGTAATGGCGATAACTATCCAGGACCCATGCTGCATAATGGCTAGGTTTCACAGCGTACTGCAGTTTACATTATGACGGGGGGGGGGGGGGGGGGAGAAGCTTTGATGCAAAGTATGCTGCAAGCAATGGAAGTACATAGTTTGATAATATAAGATACATAATTATTAGTAAACCTTCCTAGCCTCTTTTATTAATGTACATCTATAACGTTAGGATACATGCTGAAGTGTCGCATACAACGTGAATAAGGTATAGGAATTAGATACTAGGTACCCGTGTAAAATTAAATCGGTATCGCTAAGGTGAAGACGACAGTAATTAATTTTCCCGTTTAAATAGACCGGCAATAAGCCTCGTAATTAATTGAGTTCCCAACGCAAATGACGCTAATGAACGGACGTCCACGTCTTCAGTACAAAAAGTTGTACGTCGGATGAATAAAAAATGCGAGTATAATTTATTCATCTTCAGCTTTTTTGTGTTTCATGCCTCAAAGTTATTCAACGATTAATATGAATAACTAAAGTCATTCTGAATAGTTTGGCACGTGACGAGTGATCCTCGAGTACGATTTAAATTCTGAAAAACTACGTATTTTCTTTTGTGAGAAATAGCTTTGTCGATATATGTATGTATGTGTGTAAGTGGCACTGCTAGCATTTTGGGCCTTACCGCTTCTAGCCGGCTGCTATGCGCATGCGTGTCCTAGCGGACGACTGCAAGCGTTGTTTGAAATCGCATCGTAAGTTTGGTACGCATATATATCAAGAATTTGTGTGAACTAAAGTTTGTATTCAGAGTCTGTCAAGAACGGTAAAGTTGAAGAGTTCTAAGAGGAAATATTGTGATTAATTTATTTAAATAATTACACAATCATCCGATAACTCAATTATCCCCATCCAGTCCTACATCCTTGAAGCTCGAGCTGAGATGAACAGTCGAAAATAAGAACCATAAAGCTGGGATGGCTCCCGAAGGGAGGAAACCTATTCATCCCTAGAAGAAAAAAAGGTCAAGCGATCTCTGGAGAAGTGAGTAGAAGGGAATAGAAGAAATACGTGTTATCTCAAATCGAACTTATAGGCACGGGATAGCTCAGCCCTTTTCGATATATCAGGGGAAAACGACATTGTTCTATCTGCTGGAGCACATGGCAGTGGTTCTCATTGAAATGAAATGAAAACAAACGTTTCTACTTTTACGTTATATGACAAAAACAGGCGCTCAAAATTCGATAAAAGTGTTGTCCAAACTGGTGGAAAATACAAAGTACGAAATGTGGAAAACAAAAAATAGTTTGGACAATACTTTTACCGAAATTCGAACGCCTGTCGCCTTTTTCGATAAAGCTCCTCAATTGTGGGTAAATTCGGGAATAGGCGTAGGCCCTAGATAGTTTACGTAAAACTAGAATGCGAGAATCTGGATAAATTTCTATTAAACATGAGCGCCATTACGATGAAACGAAAGCACGTGATCTATCACGGGGTATTCTTAACGGTCCCAGTGCGTGTAGAACTTTTCGTGTCTTAAGAAAGCAAATGCATAAGCACCACGAACTATACCATTCCCTCGAGCTAATTGCGCCTATTTACTTATCCGACACGTAACCAACCATAATCCAGGCAGTCGTTAAATTTCCCCGAGCGACCAAATGAGCTGGCATTAGATGAGGTTTCATAGGAACGTTAGTAAGGTAACGGCTTGGATTCTATAATAACTTCTCCTGCATATATATATATATACTCATAGGGCTAGGGTAGTACGCAAGATCGAATCAAGTGGCAGCATATTAATTCAACCAGGCTTCGTGACCGGTTTGATAAAGTTTAGGCAGGAAGGGTCACCGGGGGTCTGAGTCTACGAATCAAGTCCGCGGACTGTACTTAAGTAATGCTCGCCTCTCGTGATAAGAGTAAAGTACATCCAGGATGACGATTTCCTCGAAGGGTTTGTAATCTCTGGAGTCTAGGAAGCTACCGCTCGAAAGGCCATCTGGTCTAGTTCCCTTCCATTTGGGGGCAGTCGTAAAGAGTAGGGCATCGCTGACTATGCTGAGGACTCGATAACATCGTACAATCCTGCTACTCTTGTTGCTAGTCAGAGCGCGTACAAGTTAGGCTTATAACGTGTACTATTTTACACTATAGTTCGGACTACGGGCAGTAGGTAAGCACTGTGTCGTGCAGACGTTATTATTCTAGAACTTCGTGCGCTGCACGACACCTTCCGGTCGGTCTTTCTACTTTCCCTTTCACGTAGTAACGACTCTAGGGCATCTACATCACGAATTTGCCATTAGTCTTGTATCCCGGTTCGATTTTTCTAGTAGTCCAGTATTTTCCGACTGGTAAGAGGTACTGGCGTGTTTCGGTAGACTCATTACAAGGTTTCTGCTAAAGGGTACGATGCTTTCGGGTAAACGGATTCTTTAAGTTAATAACCGGAGACGGTTTTATTAATCGTGGTAAACCCTCTTTTATTTATGCACATGAAAGGCTAGACAGATATATATTAAGGATAAAAAAAATGTAGGGAAAATTGTTTTACAGCGGTGATCAGCTGGGATAGACGGGGATTAGGAAATGTAAAATGAGGGTCAAAGCCAAGAGCAGGGCCGTTGACATTTATTCCAAAATGTTTAGCCGAGTGGAAATGTCGACGTAGACGTCGACCAAGGGTATCAAGAATGGAAAAAGATGATCCTTAAGGTCGCACAGGACCACAGACTCAGAGGGTGGTGAATTCAATTGAAGTGTAAAAAATTTTTTATGAATATCATATTCTTGTACTTCATAGAATGTCCACGATGTACTGTATAAGCTTTTGCTTCATGAAGGTATCAAAAGGAGCTGCCATTTTCAATTGACATCATGCACAGCCACCCTCATTGGTGATATTTCATTTTTTTTTTCGATTTTCACTCCATTCTCTCCGAATTTTCTTCTTCTCCCTTATGTCGCATGAATGTCACGTCGTCTAATTCTTTCCAGTGAGATCGTCTACCAAAAGACTCAAATAGGGTGATCGACCCAGGGACAGGTAATTCTCCCTTCTCAACGTCGGGAGTAAGCAATAGAATTTATTTATTTATCGGGTAGGTATAGCCTGGAGCTTCACAGCAGAGGCAATGTAGAGTCGCTAATATACACAAGGGTTCTACTTTGCAGATAATGGTTGACTCAGGACTGTTACGAGCGGTGAGAGGGCCGATTACCCTAACGAGGCCCAAAATATCTACAGCCCATTAGAGCAGCAACTACATCAGTCTTCGTCATCCTGCAGCGACCACTTGCACGAGTCCCTTGGCACGCATCGTCGTTCTGAGCGCTTTTCGGGCGTATCAATGTAAATTTCATTACGGCGATAATAATTTAACGAATAAGTCGGTTATGAGACAAAAAATCGAAAAACAAAACAAAATTTTCTATAAGGCCTATTGAATTAATTCACCCTCCGGCATCGACGAATTCGCATTGTTTTCAGATTAGGGTGAGATCATTTCAATGAACATTTATTTTTCAGGGTGTCCAACGACTTTCAGCCACCGTGCGATTTTCCCTCCTACCGACACTTCGACTCCTGGTTGGCATAATTCACGAGGGATACCAAATTTCCTTTTCAAGGCGTGTCCGCAGCTTGGTTTTCTGTGATTTTCTATATCCATCCCCTCGCGATCCCCGCCCGAAGTCGTGCTGGAATTATATCCAATACACCGTGTGGAATCTAGCCTGGAATTTACGGAACTCGTTATTACCCAAAGCTTTATGGCGCTTCGCCTTTTTCACAGGGTTGTGTGACAATTCCAATTCCGCCCTGAAATGGAATCTTTATCGATGCCGTGTAGATATTTACTAGCCTTGAATTTTCATGTAAACGTACAGGGGATGTTTCTCTTGCTACTAACAATAAGTAGATTCGCCATCACATAGATGTACGCGATGAAGATAAAAAGTCAATGAAACAGGTAAAGAGATACTTTTCCTTTTTCCCCTTTTTTTGAGCTATTTCTTTTTTTTTTTCATACCTTCACTCAGTAACTTCCATTATAAACGGGCATCGTGCCAGACAAACGTATAGAGTATTCGCGATGCTCAAGGGTAGTTTTTTTTATTCTCTGCAATATACGAATAGGCCTCGATTTATCGTATGTAAGGCACAAGTGCAATTCAGCTTATGAATTACCAGCCTATCTACTACAGACCTGTTGAATATCCACAGTTGTTCACTGGGAGAATCTGAGATAAATCATCCCCTAGATCGTAGTATATTTACGATCCACAACAACACGAGATCGACTGCTCAATTATATTCAGAGAATGATATTTGAAGGAATATCAGTAACTTTTGATGTCTCCCATCCATAAAGAACATCGGTAATGCTCCAGAAAATTCGTGCTGTGTCTCCTAATCCAAGTATGCTAGAATCAAAAGGAAGAATATTTCACCCTTCTGAAAGTTACTGAAGCAATGAACCTGACTGGAAGTAACTTCGATTCAAATGAAATTCAGGACTGTACGGGAGTCAGAGCTCAACGTTAACTTCGAAACTTGTCTAGAATTCCGTCCAAAAGTTTCTACTATGAATATATATGTGGTACATAGTTACCATATGGATAGAAGTTTTGAGCTATATCTATACGTGGAAATTCTAATTGCTTACTATTTGTCGTTTGATTCGTTGCGATAGCGAGGCAAAAATACTCGAAAATAATAGTAATGCCAGTTTATGGTATTAGTAACTGAAAATAATGGGACGACTATGGTAAAAGATGTGGTGGGTATTATTATATCGAAGAAATAGCTATAGGATGTATACATATATATATTTCGGGTAAATGTTATCCCTCCGACGAGTTCTACACCTACAGTAAACAGGATCTGGTGTTGCTGTTGCAGAAAGCAGTGACATAAGCTAATGAATTTCTTATGGTAGAATAAGTCGGGTTGCTTCCAAGAAAACCCTCGGCTTAATTCAGCAAACCAATGAGCTGCTGCCCTAGGACCAAAATAAACATATAACGGAGGTCCTTTCAAAGACGCTCTAGGAAATTTGTAATTGGGTAGTCGAATATAATGCTTGATTAATATTCCTTCGAGCAACGGATGAAGAGATTTTGCAATGTAAAATCGAGTAACTTAATGGGATATGACGCCTCGTAAGATCATGCAGATTGAATCCCTGATGAAAAAGCTCATATTCCATAAAAGGATATACTTTTTTTTGTGGAATTTATAGAACTCGTGAAAGCATATTTTGAAATGTCTCAAGTTTCACTCTAGTACTGCTAATGAATATATTGTTTGTATACGGTACTAATTTACAGCACGTTATACCAGTACTAAATTAGGTATATAGAGAAAGAATTTGTAAATTCTAGAGAATCGTACAAGAATAATTCGTACTTTCAAGATTCTGCAGAACAAGGCAAAAGTATTCAATGTAACGATAAGAAAATTTAATACCAAAGTTTCTTGTTTTCTACTTCTCTCGTTCTATTGTGTCAGCATCACGTTCCGCACGCCAATTAAACTTTTCAAGATCTTTCCACACAGCGACTAGACAATTTGGAAATTCAAGTCGTCACAATATTTACGCTACTGCGACTGTCTGCGAGCAGTTGCCATTTTCCGTAGTACGCTTTGATATTGTATAGCTATAACAATTTTACGCCAGACAGCTTATCTACATCGAACCACGTTACCCCGGCATTGTGTCCGAACTCGTTAAAGTGGGATTTGCTTTGAGGTTACGTAAAGCCGGTATTACGCGGGTTAAAACAACGCGAGGATATGCAGTCCGGAAAACGGTTACGAGGACTACCGCACCTCACACCTTATTATTAGTTACCCTCCTGACTATAAGCTGTGAGTTGGCCTTGTATTTCTAACTACAAGTAGTGCGAGTAAAAGGGCCAATAATAGCACGACACGTCGCAGTACAGCGCAGTAGTAACAAAACAATGCTACGCGAGAGCCATCTGTGACGGGTGGCAGTAAGCATGCTTCGAAGAGTCTGTAAGAAAAATATGAAGTCTATCTCGAAGCATTTTCATTTATGGATGTCTGTTTCACCGTGATGAACTAATGTGAGTTAGCCCTGAAGAAATAAATAAATACCGAGCAGAGAACGAATAGCGAAAGGTGCTTAGCACTTCAGAAGTTAACGGGGCGGCAGAGTATCGGATAGGGTGCACAACGATATAACACTATGCGCATCCTTGGGGCTTCCCGCCCCTACTGGCCCACTTACGACTCGTATGTTTCTTGTCCGTTGCTACGTTTCTCGCGTTGCCGTACTTTCTTCGCCCGAAGATGCAACATTTATTTGAAAATGATTAACTTCATTTTGCAATTGGAGCAACGATTTTGAAAAATATTGAAAACAAGGATCTATGGCAGATATGCAAATTTTGAGGTTTTCTATTTTAGGATAGGAAGCATAAAAGGTAATTCGTTATAAGTTATTTGGAAGAATATGCCAACGGATCGTATCAGGATCTTTCTAAGTAGAAAATATCGGTCGAGTCCTTGGAAATGAAAATGAACAACTGGCGCATTTCCCATGTAAGCTCGCTTTATGGGAGTTTCCAGGCTACTTCGTTTATCAAGCGTGAAGAAGGAAAAAGAGGGTGGCAAGCACCGGTGAATCGTCGAGAAAAATTCGCTAGGAAACGGATGGGAAACGTAAAGGGACATTTCTAATAGCATCATAAAGGCTTAACGTCACGTGCACATGAATCCCAATCGAAATTCGAGGTCCGAATTTTCAAGAATTGCACCCACTTCATTTCGTGACTCGATTGCACAATTTTTCAAGAAATACGTTATAGCCGTGTATTGCTTACTGGAATATATTATGCTACACTAGCAGCTATGGATACGATTTATCCAAACTTTATATTTCATCGTTTCGTAAACATATATCATCCCTCGATTATATATTATGCAATATCAGCACCTATCATTAGTAATTACTAAGCAACCCTAATGTTATTACGTATGAATAAATCCTCGTCCACTGATAAATATCCATGATCTAATTTCATAAATGACTTAATATCGATTGATTACGTGCAATTAAAAAAAATCAGGTATCTCAATGATTTGACATCGGAAAACAGAGAAATTAATGCTAAAAGTCACAATCAATAATCTTTACATGCATAAATAATTGATCATGATTCAAATCTTTTACTCACTCTGTCTGATTATCCTCGAAGGTAAGTGTACCTTCTGCATGCATATATTGTTTTCCAGGCTTGGCTGTACCTTCGACAGTGCGATACGGTACGACCACACGTCCCCTGGCACCGCTGTACCTCACAACACGTAGAGGATATTGTCCGACGCTCTCGACCAACTCAACATCCCTTTCAGGAAATCCGAAGATGCCACTGTGATCGTCATCCAGAATCATCACCGTGGCGAGACTCGGTGAGGCCAGCATAGCAGGTTGGGAGCAATTGCTCAGTCTGCAAGTTGAGAAAGAGACACAAAATGTAATAAAATAACGAGCTAAATCTCAAGACAGCATCCACTCAACCTGGACCAGTGGCAATCTCGTTTAAAAGTGGCAAGATTTTGATTTTCACGCTCTGAAAGCCTCTAAAGGAAAACTCCTAAGCATTTTTTGCCGGGCCTTTTCGCTTGGAATTACTGCGCCGGATAGGACGGGTGATCAATGCAGTATAGGGGCTTCCGCCAGAGAGCTTATAGACTTTTCATCGTATTTCCCGTATGTTTGGTATTCACTCAATTGTGCCTCTGAGAAAATCCAAAGGACTTTTCCTTTATACGTTTAGATTACCTGAACTATTGCTACTGAAGTATTAGGATCTTACGTTTCTACTTGTATGACTCAATCTTGTTGTGGGATTTTGAGAATTGAAATCTATAAATTAATTTATAACTCTTGTATAACCTTTTACATGCTCATCCTTTTAATTTTACAGCGTTAATGAAAATGTTTTGGAACTTTCAAGGGAATTTGATAAAAATCTTCAATGGAATGAATTTTATTTTCTTCGCTTGTTCATTTCCTTATTCTGTGGATAGACTGTATTCTTTGGAGAAATGTCGGAGTCTTGGTTGCTTAAAAATTTCTTAGTTCCCAGAACACTTGAAATTGATAGAGCTTTCTTTTTCCTTTGGTGATATACGCGCGTTGTATTATTTTCGATCCAATTTTCTTTACTTTTTCGTTCATGAAAAATGAATTAAGAAAAATGATGAAAGAATCGCTATCGAAAATCTTAAGTATGCGGTAATGATTTCCTGCTCGACCTTATTTCACTTTGGATAAACGTAATCCGCGCGTGAGCGTACGTTTCGTGATTAGAGGCAAGACGAGTAGGTGCGTAACTCACGACATCTTAACTGCATTTTATTGCTTTTCCCACCAGTTTACGTACACCTCCCTTATAGTAACTCGACATTTATATTCTAGGGAGAAGTCAACGGGGATTCCTTGTCCCTGCTAAATTAATGGGCTTGCGGAGTCCCGTCCCGTGGTGAGTAACTTAAGCGCGTTTAATCCGAGTGCCTGGTACTCGGGCCAAGGGCACGAAAATATCACAAGGATGTCTCTAACAGAGTTTTATATCTTTTAATTTTATTTTTCAGAACTTTAAATTTTTTAATTTTTTCTATAATTAGGTTTGCATTCCCCATGGTGACATACGGCAAACTATGCGATACGTGCTCGAAGCAATAAAAAAAGAAGATGCTTACCGTACGTAAAAGTGTTCGTCCTCCTCGAAGATTTCATCATCAATGACAGATAGTTGTATAGTCTTCCTGGTTTCACCAGGAGCGAAGGTGAGGGTACCCTTAGCAGGTATATAGTCGGAACCGGCTTCAGCCGATCCATCCTCGGTACAATAATCAACGGTACAGGGTTTGCTAAGATCTCCACCAACTCGCGTGACTCCGACTTCGAACGTTCCGACGTTTTCCATGACGGTGTAGTGTCCAGGTTCAAAAAATATCCTCGTGGCGTTGATGCTCTCGATATCGACACTCTCGGCCTCAGCCCGTTGAAGTTCGGCCTTGACTTCACTCAGATCGCTCTGAGCTCTCTCGCTGATCTTCCGACTGAGATTCCCAGCGCCGACCATTTTACGAGTCGCTTGGACCCTGTAGAAGGCGCGGCTCTTCGGTCCCTTTCCGAGGACCTCCTCGTGGGCCATGACCTCCAGCTGTTCCAACGACAGAGTGGGATGTTTCTTGCGTAACTCTCTCAGCGTATTTATATAATCGCGACGCGTTTGCTCGAATTCACGAGCCTCGGGGGTGTCGTCGGTGTCGCCAGTATCGCCCCCGGACATTGCGTCGAGTTGGGTTTTGATCTCAAGCTCAACACCAGTCTCGGAATCACCAGCTTCCGCCTGCACGATCACTCCTCTCTTGTTCATACGATATCCTTTGTGAAGATACTTGTAGATAAGTAGTCGTCTATCGGCAACGTAGGCTGTGAGCACAGTAGCAGGAAAGAAGGAGAAGGTCAGGATGCCTTCCCATACCTCGAGGACACCCGGGCTGGATACTGCGAGGATCACGTAGAGCCATACGTAGGCGAATATGCTCCATGTGGCGGTCACGAAGAATACACGAAGATGTTTTATCTTCCTGGTCTCACCAGATGGTATGACAAACACACAGAGCGATATAATGACGAACAGATTATAGGCCGCCGAGCCGACTATGGTACCCGGACCTAATTCGCCGGCTTGGAAGTTTTTCGCCCATATCTCGATGATCGAAAGTAATATCTCGGGGGCGCTACTACCGAGTGCCATCAGGGTGAGATTGGCGACGGTCTCGTTCCACACTCGTACAATAACTATTTGCGGCTCCCTCCCTGGTCTGCGTACGACGAGCTCCTTCTCCTTGGAAGTTATCACCTCGATCGCGGCCATGAAACGATCGCTGATTATCGATACCCCGATGAAGAGATACAGGAGCGCCAAGAAGTATATGGTACCGCGAAAGATAATGTCGATAAGTCCAATATTTGACACGGGATTCCATAGCGGGACCACTAAACCCGGTACACAATGTACCGTGTAATTGCCACGCATTTTTTAAATATACACTCTTTATAATCTTATACTTATTTACCTTCCCTCTCCCGACCTTAACCACTCTCACTCTCGTTCTCTTTATCTTGTCGTTATTCCCTTACCTTTCTTCGATACTCTTCACCTCTTTCTCTCTCACTCACCTTCTAGAAATACACACACCTTCGACGCCTCTTGAACACACTCTCTCTCTCTCTCTCTCTCTCTCTCTCTCTCTCTCTCTCTCTCTCTCTCTCTCTCTGTC
>JARQSV010000400.1:1056823-1138642 GCA_030142285.1 Calameuta idolon
AACACTTACAACTAGTCAGGAATCGTAATCACACTGCGTCTGATACCGAGTTCCTAACATGGCTGCTACTTATACCCAGTAAGTGCCTGGTGGCGCGAAGCATGAGCGCCATCTCTCAGAAAGACGAGTTGAAGATACGTATATTCTTACGCATTAAAATTTATTTCCTGGCGTTATACTTACCCCAAAATATTTAATTGCTTCATCGATAGTAATACTTTTAAATACTGTAACACCTAATTGCATTTCACAATTTGTTACATAGGTATTTCTAATATAGGTTTCAAGTGTTTGGTGTTTTCATTAAACTGGTAACTGCGATTGATGTTTGAGTAGAACCTTGTCTATCATTTAGATTTCCAGGAACAATTTTAATTTATTTCATGAACAACCAAGCATTGACAACGTTTGCTCTTTTTATACTTGACAAGCAGTCTGAATGATCTCAATAAAGTTTTATAGAAGTCAATAAATAATTATTCATTTTTCCTCTTGTTGTTATCCTCGACTTGAGACATATTTTGGGGGGTTATTTCGGCGCCATTGTGGTGCGTCTTCTCTGCCTTTTGTTTGTAATTATCCTTGATGTCATTCCAGAGTCTCTGAAAATAATTATTAAAAATAATTAAAAAATATTTACAAATGTAAAACAATTCTATATTAGATTAATCTCGGTTTCGTTAGCTAACTATCTGAGTTAACCTCGGAGGTCAGAGATTGTGAGATCGAATGCTACATAAGGAATTTATCGGGGTCATTATAGGCTAAGATTATTATTTTTAATAATATCATGATAACGTACCCCTCGATTCAGCTCCTCGAACATATATTCGCATGCGTGATCGAATGCACGTTCGAAGAAAAATGCACCAACCACCATCGCTAGGGTAAATGTCGAGCTGCGTTTGCATACGAACTGATAAAATGCTCGTCCAGCCATTCTCCAAACTGATATTCTGCTGTTTTATAGCAGAAAACTGTTTTATTAATATATATTATGATGAATATTATTATATATATATATTATTAATCAGCCTCATTACGTCTGCTATGCATCTTTCTGTAGAGAATTGTTTCGCGGAATAAATAAGATTAGGATTTTAATAAATGTAAACATGTTTATTTGAGAGTATACGTCCGTCCAAGATGACCGTCGAGATTCTTCCCCTCAGACTCTCGAGTCTATAGCAACGTTCGCCGATATTTTCATTACATCTACGATCACGCTCGCTATCCCTCTTGCTCACCACTCATCTCACACACGATCTCCGACATTTCGTTTAATTTAATTCGATATTCGATTCGATAATAATCGATTATAAAAATCTTCCCCGCAAAATTTCTAATTCGTGACAGATTTATGTAAAAATTTTATTCGCTTATAAAAAAAATCGATTGGATACAGAATGTCAATGAAAAATTAATATTTATGATTTATCATGTCAATTCCGACGGAAAATGACGAAAGAAGATGGAAAAACAATAAGAAGTTACAAGAGGATGAACTGTAAATAATTAATTCATATTCGCTGTATTATTTTTTTAAAACAAAAATCATCAATTTCAGTCCACCTAAATATGAAATCAAGAAAAAAATAGGTCAAATCTGCAATTCCAATTTTTATACAGGACCTGCTGTAAGCTTGTCCCTGAGAAATTCTCAAAATGAGAAAATAATAATCGTCCTTATTTCTCAGTCCTTTATCTAAAACGTTTTCACTTACGGCTTTAATTTCGTAGGTAAAGGCTGGCAGTCGAGATTCGATTTCCACGAGGTAGATTAGATAAAACTATTAGAAAGTACTCCGAGAAGGCTTTATAGCGATAAGAAAACACTATGTATATCTCGATAAAGTTATTTTCATGAAACGGTATTTGAGTAGGTATCGTCAAAGAGAAAACGAAGGACCCCTGCCAAATTCGATTTGTCAATCGAAGTCAGATTATTTGAAAATCGCGTAAGCTTTTGATTACAGTATGATTGATTAATTTATGCATACTAAGATTAACCATTAAATAATGCATTATTTTTAGACGCGAGAGGTATGACTTGACCTTTGACACGGTTAGTCACAAAGAACATGAATCATGGACGACGTACCAAGGCAATACAACGGCTCAACCTTTGTCCTGTCTACAGATGGAACATTCAGCCAAGGATCAGATTAAGGATGCGGACGATAAAAGGTTGCAGGATATCACGGAAAGGAGAGAAGCGAAGAATTACGATCTAAAAACTGAAAGAAAAATGTGTTATCTGCCTAATTGTCCTGTGAATAAGAAACTGAAGTATGAGAAGTTGTGCAACACTGGCGAGTGTCCTGCGGTGATAAGGAAGAAGATAATAAAGGAGACTAAAAAGTCGGAAAAGTGCACTAAGAAAAATCCATTAGTGATTTTAGGGTAGATTGACTTTGCGAAAAATCTCACTTTTATTTTTCTTCTAAACAAATTACGTTTGTCAAAGTTTTTTTTTTCCTTTTAGGGAAGCCGTAATAAACACGTGAGTATTGCAGCTACATTTAGTTCTTTTAAAAGAGTCCAAGCTTCTGCTGTAGATTCATGGACAAGGAATCCAGCAAGTTATCAAAGAATGAAAAAAAATGGAAGAAAAAGTACAACCTAGAAACACCAATGGAACAAATGCAGGATTTCAATAATAATTGTTGTCAAACTAAGGACAAACTAAATTATGAACATCAATATAAATATTTATCACAGCAAGAAGATTCAAACTCTTTGCTAGAATTTTCAAAATCAGCAACCACCTCTTGTAGCACACTGATATATCCTATTTCGAGAAACCATAAAGTAACTCAAGAATTAATAGAGAAATCTAATTACAACGATGAACAGAGTCAATTAAATTACACTATGCAGTCCAGGTATCTAAGATCTCTTTGCTTAAGTAGATAAAGATAAAAAATTAATAGTTCATAATACATTTTTCAACATCCTCAAAACAATCCCATTTGCAAAGTTCTAAAGTAATTATTTTTACAAGTATGGCGTCTATATTTCGGAAGTGCCAACCCTTTAATAATTCACAAATCCAAAGACGTTCATTAAGTTTATATTAGACTTAATAATCCTAGTCCCTTTGAACCGAAAGTAGGCATGTGGAGTGTCCGAGACACTTCAACTTGATGCTTTTCAAATGGATTAGAAAATCGCGCGACCATCCGGGTTAACCAAAGTGTTTCACAACATAGTTAAATGACGATCTCGAGTTTGAATTACGTAAATTTGTAACCTAAAAAATCATTAAACCATACCCTATCAAATGAAGTAAATGTTGTTAAAATAACCCCTTAACAGGTCTTCAATGGAAGTCTCTTTGCTTTTGAGCTTTTTCTAGATTATCCTCGACAGGATATTGAATTTGCTGCATAACCAAAATAACTTCCCTTTCTACCTTCAGACTGAACAGCTTGAGAGGATGTCCAAATATACCGTGTAAGCTGAAAGAGAAGGATGAGATATATTTTGAGAAGCACGTTCCTAAAGAAATTAAAGAAAAAAGCCCGCAGCTTCTTTTGAGCTGTTATAAAAATTATAATGCGTCCGAGAGAGAAGGAAATTCCAGGTACATGGGAGTGGATATAATCGAAATAAAAGAAATTAATAGAGAAGGAGTACCAAGGAGAAGTGAAATGAAAGGAGAACGGACGGCGTTGGATACCGGAAAGGGATTGGAAATTAAGGGTCAAGAAAAATTGAGCGTAATTGCTCCTTCTCGCGTACAAGGCTCATTTAATGACGAGAGAACGTTCTGTTCTTCAGGAAATATTAATTACCTTGAGGAGAATCTCATGGAAAGGACAACGTAAGCTACCGTATGATATTACTTGTCCTATTAGGGTAATGTCGTTGAAATTCATATTTTTAGATCTAAAAATTGTAAGGGATGGTCCCATTCGTTATCCGAAACAGCAAATAATTTGAGTGAAAACTACAATAATAAAATGGACAGATCCTATTTGGTTAATGACGTTGCAATTAAAACTGACCCAATACCAAATTCCCACGTATTTCCCGTATTGTCAAAGGATAAAGAATTTTTGGAATCTACAGGATTTCGAAAACGAATGAGATCGGATATGTCTGATATAGGTAATGGAATGTCCGTATGATCGATATTAAAGAATGCATCAATAATAATAGAAAAATGTGTAACATCGAATAACACACTAAAATGACATAAAAGACATAGGTACTATATCACCATTGAAAGCTGTCACGAATGTGGATGTTCGGGAAAATAAAATTTCAAAAAATAACGACAACTACCCGTCGGGACAGTCCTTTCGTCCAGTGATAAATTGGAATATGGACCAGGCGCCAGTTCCAAAGAAAATCGATGCACGTGCTTCCAATAAATTTGATGCTATGAAATTGTCCAATAGAAACAATGGCACTGAGAATTTTGAGAATAGACTATTTTACGAGAAGAACGGGACTGCTGTGTACGCTCTGAATAATTGTCGATCTCAAGAAAATAATACGACTCCTCCAGACCCAACAGAAGGTAGTAAGATAGTTGGAAGATTTGACAGATACCACAAGAAATTGTCGAACCACCATTATGATAGGTTTAGAATATTCCTCAAAGAGAGATCAAAAATCATTGCGAAATTCTTTGAAGAATCTGAGACAAACGAGCGCAGATAATCTAATCAAGAAAGCATCTTCGAAGAAGGTAACGATATCAGAGGAAGACGTGGATTCGGATTGTTATACAAACTCGTCTGACATTCCCCTTGAAAATAAATTATCAGTCCATTTATTGGACGGAATAAAAAGAAAGTAAAAATTTGTCTGTTAAAAATTTAACGTACAAAAAGTATAGCACGTTATAATAAAGTTAAAAATGTTTCATTCAGCTATCAGAATTTTCCCGAGGACGCTAATATTATTGAACACGATGAAGTTCCACGCAATAAAGTTACCTTCGTGGGAGCAAATAGTATCGCGTCTGCCTGCGCAATGAGTCTCATATTAAAGGTAATTCCTTAATGATATTACAGCAGATTAAAATAGTTATATTTTATTTACTAAAAAGTTACGTTATCGTTATTATAATCTATGATATTTCTCCCATAGGATATTACGAGAGAAATAATGTTTTACGATGATCAGTCTGTCTCCAGATTATTAGACGACACGATAGACATTCGACGTGCCTCTTCATACACAGAACAATCAAATATCCTTTGTAGCAATAGTAATATAAAGCTCATGAAATTAATCACGTCCTCCATAAATTATCATGACCCTGAGTTCATTCTCTACAGATCCAATGGACACGGCTACTTCGCAGCTTGTAATAATAATTGGTGAAAATGACAAAGTGAATCAGAATAAAATGAACGTGATGCGAAAAAACATTCAGAGATTAAATAATTACGTAAGGGATTTAGCAGAACATAGTCCAGAAGCAGTATTCCTGGTAGCCATAGAACCAGGTACAGTGAGTGATTAATTTTCACGTATAATCGTTGCAGAATATCTGTAGAAAAGTATTTTAATTTTTAGTTGATCTAATGAGCTGGATTGTATGGAGAATGACGCAGTTACCTTCGAATCAAGTAATAGGAACCGGTACGAATCTTGACACTGTTAATTTGCGTAATCTTCTTGCAAAGAAAATCAATTTGCCAATCAATATCATTGACGCTTGGATTATCGGTGAATGTGGAGAAAATTGTCTTCCTGTATGGTCAAGTGTTAATATGGTTGATTCAAAATTGAGTCACTTGAGTGGAAGTCAGATAGCTGAGGAATGGTCAGACATCCTTGAAGCCTTCGTGCGTGTGTAAGTGCAGGGGATCCCGGTCTTCTGGGTCAGTTGAATAGAATTTGTGATAAGACACATTCTTGTAGAAATGCTGATACGAATTTTGCGAGAGGTCATCTGCAGTGGACTGTTATCATGAGTATAGTTGATCTTTGTCAGACTATATTGCAAACTAGAAAAGATGTACATTCAGTATCCACACTTGTTAGGGTAAGTTTGTGATTTAAGCTGTTACTTATTTTTTCCGTAGAATTTTCTATCACTAATTATTGTAGGGACACTATGATGTGGATTTAGAAGTATTTCTTTCCGTACCTTGTAAAATATCTGCAAGGGGAGTCCAGAATATCATTAAGCTTCGTTTAACTAAACGAGAGAAGGAATTGTTTAAACATTCGGCAACAGTCTGCAAAAAAGTGTTGAATGACTGTCAGCTTAATTTACCGACAGGTCATGTAATTGAAGTGCCGGAAGAAGATGAAGAAGTCTTTTCATCGTTTCCTGTCAGAAGATAAATTTTTTATGATAATCAGTACTAATCGATAAAAATATAATAATAAATTAACGTTCGAATAGTCATTCTTTTATTATATCGAAACTTTATACACATTATAATCTATCATTGCAGATACTATCACAATTCTAAGTCTCGCAATGTGTTTAACAAAATGAGTAATGTAATCCGTTTTCTACAATGAGAAAAACAATGTCTTGGTACAGTTATATGAAAATTAATAATATATACAAGTGCTGTACATGCAAATATAGAGAATGTCCGTAACAGCACGAATAGACATTGTTCTATGAGTCTCCTTTGATGACATAAGTTCTAAACACTCACGTCACTCAAAGTTTGTACTTGTATAGACAAATATATTACAATGTCTATATTTTTCTCGTGCTAGATCTTTGAGCAATCTTCATAAATTGCTCTAAATTTCTCATTTACATTATTATAAAATATTCTGTTGCGTTTTCACGATGTCGATACGTAATTTTTAATTATATTATTTCCTGGAGTTTGTAAGACTTTGCGTGACAACCTTATGAGTCCTGAGACTGGATCTCTCCCAAAATATTTCACTTGTATTTCTTGACCTACTTCAAGACCTAATGCGGATGGATGGCTAATCTTGCGTTGATCTAATTGGGAATTATGAAGCAGCGTTGGATTCATAGTGGGATACAAAGTAACCATAACGCCAGTCTCGCGAATCTCAACTATCTTTGCTGTATAAATACCACCAAAGTCGAGAGTTGGTTCGCGCGATTGTGACATTAAATTCTGAATCATTTCCTTTGCTTCGTCCATTGCGGCTTGATTAGGAGCGAAGATGGTATATATATTTTCATCTGATGGATGTATCTGCAAATAATTATTTTTATACATATAGTGTGGTAAAAGGAAAGAAATTGATGCATTTTCGACAGAAATGACAAATAATGACTATAAGAGATGCGAATACTTACATGGACTCCAGTTTCGACCAAAATCTTTTTTAAATTTGCACCTCCCACTCCGAGGAATTTACCTCGTTGATGAACTGGTACTTCAATGTCTTCTGTAACGGGCAGATTGTCTTTCTTTTCAGATCTAGGCTTAGCAATGACTGTGTTCATAATATTAATAATTTGTGATTTGGCCTCTAGGGCACGAGATATGCTCTCCATTACGATTTTTAATGGAAGACCAGGAATCTTTATGTCAGCCTGTAAAGCAGTAAATCCTTTTTTTGTTCCAGCTACCTTAAAGTCCATATCTCCCATGTAGTCTTCGATACCCTAGTGAACAAATAATATTTTTGTGTACATATATTTCTCTAAGCGGTATGAAAATACTGAGAAGCAACACTAAGATTAGGTACCAGTAAATCTGTGAGTATCCTGTAATCTTCAATTTGTTGTGAGTTTTTATCATATTTAGTAATTAAACCTATTGCAACACCCGCTGCTGCAGAAGATATAGGTACACCAGCATCCATTAGAGCCATACTTCCTCCACAGACAGATGCCATAGATGAGGAACCTTTAATAGAAACATTATTGCTAAATTTAATTGATATTATTATATCAATTTGATATACAAATCATAATGCAATAATCGTATTACCATTTGACTCCAGAACTTCACTGGTAAGTCTTATAGTGAATGGATAATCTTTTGGAAGGACAGCGCGTAAGCCTCTTTCAGCTAAAGCCCCATGGCCCATTTCTCTTCGACCTATGGGACCCATTCGTCCTGTTTCGTTAGTGGCATACGGTGGGAACTCGTAATGCAAAAAGAAATTTTTCTCTTTTACACCACTAAAGAGAAAAGGAATTTAACTAAATGTATTTTAATATCACTAAGTCAATTTTACATACCCTGCTAGCATGGATATCGAATCCATTTTTAAGGCACTCTCAATAGAGTCAAGAGTTACGGTGCAAAAGACTTGCGTCTGACCTCGCTGAAACAGAGCTGATCCATGGAGCGGTTTATACAGATTTACTTCACACGTTATATCTCGGATTTCTTCTAGTTTTCGACCATCGCATCTGTAACACAATTGATTTCAAGTTCATCAATTTATAGTATCGATTACTTGTGTGTTCAAGTAAAATTCAATACCTTATCTCATTTTCGAAAATAAGGGATCGGAAGATTTCTTTACTAATTTGTCCAAAAGCTTCTACCACCATAGGGAGGTCCAAATCCGAGTAACTCTTTTTCATACTTTCCATAACGTCCGTTCTAACATTGTTAACAGCTGTATCTCTTGATATCTTGTCGTGTTTATAGTCCACAAATATTTCACGAAGCTTCATCTCTGATATAGATCTCACAGTATCCATTAATTCTTGAAAACTCTCAGGAACAGGTGTTACATCTCTTTTTGATTTTCCATGACTTTTTTGTAGCTGTTGTATTGAAGTAACAATACCCTGACATTCCTTCACACCAAGCTTGATAGCCTTTTTTAAATCTTGCTCCAAGATATTCTCTGCTGAAGCTTCCATCATAATGACTAAATTTTGCCTTGTAGCACTTATAATAAGATTCAGTAAGCTTTGATGCATTTCTCGTCGGGTTGGATTAATTATTACTTCATTATCAATCAATCCTACTCTAACAGCACCAATAGGACCATTCCATGGTACATCGGACAAAGCTAGGGCAGCGGACGCACCATTAATGGAAAGTACATCTGGGTCGTTGACACCATCTATTGCCAACATGTTACACATTATCTGTGTCTCATAAGAATATCCTTGTGGAAAAAGTGGTCTAATTGATCTATCTATTAGACGACTTGTTAAAATTTCATACTCAGTTGGTCCCAGTTCCCGCCGTAGAAAATTTGTAGGGATACGACCAGCTGCAGCACCTTTTTGTTTATAGTCTACTACCAGAGGTAGAAATGAAGTATTGGATGTATAAGTTTTACTGACTGTCGTAACCATAACAGAGGTGTCTCCGAGAGAAGCTACAGCACATCCATCAGCAAAACGTGCATATTTACCTGTGGAGAGCCTAAGGTTCCTCCTAAATGAATTAGATCATTTAAAATAAATGAACATTATATATCTTTAAAAATACTTTAAAAATGTCTAAGCAAGTATACTATTGATTGATTACAATTGCAAAAGTTTGAAATTTTTATTTATACGGAATAAATAAACAAATGTATCAATAACAGATTTTATTAATTAACGACGATGACATGCTTTTCTTTTAAACCATAAATACACCGTCACACTATTCATGAAGACAATGAAAAATATTATAAGTACAGATCGAACATTTTGTTCAACAAGACATCATTTTTAAAGTCATGTTCTAATTAAATATTATTCTCTATCTAAAGGATACTGTGCTATAGAATTTACATAAAGTAATTAAAGGTTAGCATTAAAAATAATACGATGTTCTTACCCGTTAGGCAATGGAACAAACACTTCGGATTCATTGAATGATTTATGCGTACTAAACCTAATTAAGGATAAATAGTCTTTTTTCCAATGGTTCTGGTCTGATATACGTATTAATTTATTATATTTCAATAACCTATAACTCGAAAACGTTGCCATCTCTACTTGATGAGCCGGTATCTTTTAAAAGCTCCATTGATGCTGCAACCTTAATAGACTGTAGACCCTCTATATAAAAAACAGAAATGAGTAGGGAGATGCACAACGCTACGGTTTTAGCAGAGATGAGATTTTAGGTGACACCAAAAGCATGGAGCTAAATCGTAGCGGTGAGTTCGGGAGTAGGATTTTGTGATCATCGCCTCTGTCGCTAATGCATGTCCCGTCGTAGCCGTGCTCAATGTTATCATGATCATGTAGCTTGGCGGGCAAAAGGTTCTCTGCAATTTACCGCTGGTTGGCAGAGCGACCCTTAGAACGAGGCCGCCCATCAGATATTGCTGAAAATTTTTTCTTGTGGTGAGTAGCGGAGAATCTATGCTCCAAGCTACACGTTCGTGTCACGCTCAGCTCGGTTACGACGGGATATGCATTATCGACGGAGGCGAAGACCACAAAATCCTATTCCCGGATTCGCCGCTAAGATTTAACGCCATGCTTTTGGTATCGTCCAGTATCGTCTAAAACCGTAGCGTTGTGCATCTCTCTACTCATCTCTGCGCTTCTACCATTCGCATTCGCTCTTGATTGTTCGTGTTTCTCCGTGACTAGCGTTTGTGATAAGTCGGCTTCAGTTAATTTTGAGTTGTTTCCTTTTGGACCAACCGTGAACTTCGAAGGTAAAATTCATATTCTGTTACAATCAGCATTAGATTAGCTATACGCCAAAATAATAGGATATAAGATAATATTACACTTATATAGTTTTGCAGTGTCATGATAGTTAACCTCTAATAAGATTTTGTAGACTGTATTTGAATAGTTTATTAACTATTGAAAGCATTTCATAGACTCTAGATTCTATGTATTTGTATAGCCTTTTAAACTAAACATTGAATTGCGTTCCTCAGAGTTTGTGTTGATGGTGAATTTACTTGTAATAATTTTTTAAATTTGCAGATGTTTCTGACACGTTCAGAATATGATCGTGGTGTTAACACGTTTTCTCCAGAAGGTCGTTTATTCCAAGTAGAATATGCAATTGAAGCTATAAAACTAGGATCCACTGCTATAGGTATTGCAACTTCGGAAGGTGTAATCTTGGCAGTGGAAAAACGTATTACTTCTCCATTAATGGAGCCAACAACAGTAGAAAAAATTGTGGAAGTTGACAAGCATATTGGTTGTGCAGTCTCAGGTCTAATGGCAGATTCAAGAACAATGATCGATCGAGCTAGGGTTGAATGCCAAAATCATTGGTTCATTTATAATGAGAAAATGACAGTAGAGTCAGCAGCTCAAGCTGTATCCAATCTTGCAATACAGTTTGGGGACAGTGATGATGATGGCAGTGCCATGTCTAGGCCATTTGGTGTAGCAATATTATTTGCTGGAATTGATGAAAAAGGACCCCAACTTTTCCATATGGATCCATCCGGTACTTTTGTTCAATTTGATGCAAAAGCTATTGGGTCAGGTAGCGAAGGTGCACAACAGTCACTTCAAGAAGTGTATCACAAGGTATCATTTACTATGGTATATCATATAATTCCTAAAACTTTTTATTCCAAAATTTTTTTGCAGTCAATGACACTGAAGGAGGCGACAACATCAGCATTAACAATCTTAAAGCAGGTCATGGAGGAAAAACTAAATGAAACCAACATTGAAGTAATGACAATGACACCAGGAGCATTCTTTCACATGTTCTCCAAGGCAGAGTTACAGAAGGTGATCAAAGACATAGCTTAAAATTTTCAAATAAACTCGATCTAATTGCTATGATCGAACGCAATGCATAAAAGCATGAGCTGATTGAAAGGTGCATCAAAGAATTGCATAATTGTGGATTTTATGTACGATTACGCATCGCGGTGATTGTGTTATTCATATACAATCCTCTCTCCCTTTTCTTAATATAAGCATTCTCACAAGAGATTGACACAAAAATATACAAAAAAAAAAGATAACCAAAACAATTTTACGCTCGTTTAAAAAAATCCTTATTTCCTATTTTTCCAATATGCCTTATTAATTATTTACCCTCTTGTCGCGTCAGTCATTTTTCCAAAATGAGATTTCGATTTCAGATTTATACCCTCGTGGGTAACGACGTACAATTTAACTTGTCATAGTGAATATATAGAATCAGTGTTGTAACTGCTTTCTGTATATTTACTGCAATGCCAACTTAGTGGGATGTTGTACAATTTAGTATTACGAAGATTTTATGTAATCATGTTCTCTCGGAATACTTTAATCTAGATCGTAGAAAATCTGCCGAACGCGAGGGAAGAAGCACCGAAACCACGATCCGACAGTGGCGCTACTCCGAGAATCAAGCCTGCAGCCATTAGTAGCGGATAAAGAAAGTACGAGATTATCGTCTGCTATTACTAAGCTTAACTAACAAGATTGTCACATTGGAATCCTTTATTCAATGGTCATCATTATTTACTAATAAAACAATCAGACCTAATTGATGCTTGCATTATTTCCATAAATTGTGCACTCGTGCCTTGTTAACACTTTTGTTTTTAAAATCTCATATTACTTAATTAAAATGTATCACTTTTGGGAAACGTTATGCATTATAATAAAATCGTTAATTAAGATAACATTATTACCGTATAATGATTTACTGAACGTTCATGTTATATTATTTATTAACAAATTTTTATATACACATTGAAAGTATAATACTGAAAATCGTAAAACATGAGTTTTTGGAATTGAAAAAATAATTGGTATACATTCCTGACTATTATATGGAGGCAGGACTGTCTATTTGGAATAGGCCGGGTCTTCCAGTTAGTGGTTCGCTTTCGATTAAAAGCGCCCTGAATGCCCGTATCCGAAATCAATAATTAATTTTGCCCGGGAGCGCAAAAGCGAGCAGAAATGGCTGGCGCCGGTGCTGCGATGTTACGATAAAACGTCCCTTTTTATCCCGTCCTCTCTCGGCTGCGAGATTATTGGATATTATTCCATTTCAAGCGTTCAATCCCGGTACGATTCGCTCACTTGAATTCCCGGAGGAAGCTTTGCTGACACTCGCTGATTGTGGGAGGCGCTTAAAACGTATTCAAGCCCAAATTGACGCGCTCACACTACTCCAGGATGCCAGAGAAAAACAGATAGACGGACGGTCTGCAGTATACAGACAGAGATAAATACATAGATAGACAGATAAATGAAAAGAGAAAGAGAAATATTAAAAAAGAGAATAATAGGCTGATAAGCCGATAGTAGAATTTTTAATCCTCTCGTTACCCAAAATTGCTTCCTATAAATATATTAAAATTATATTCAAACTTTCTACCAATTCAAAATTATGTATATAATAAGTTCATTAAAGTGTCAAATAGAAGTTATCAGCAAACAATAAGTACCTGTAAATCCGTAGCCTGAAAGGGAATCCTCAATTGTGAAAAAGCTTACGGTAGCGATACACGCAGCAATAAGGGTGGTAAAATGGGGTGAGAGAAGGACTCTGTAATTAACTGTGATGAGAGGCGGGATAGTCCCGTTTGAATCCCTGAGAATCCCGTGGGACCTGACCCGTCGTATCAGACGCCAACACTCGCTCCAGCCGCCACGTTCAAGTTTCGCTACGATAATTGCCTTCGCTTCACAGTCGCGCCCGATATCAGCAGCAACGGCTGGAAACGCCACGATGGTACGAACAAAATGAAGTTCAGACAAATACGACTATATTCATTCGACTGGTACTTAATATCGATATCGTTATGTAACGGCGTTTGTACAACCGATTTAAAAAATAATAATGACAAATGGCTCTGTTGAGCTTAACGTATGTATACATATGTATGCTTTACGCATAATGCCTAGTGAAAACGATAAATGACTTTATGCATAAGAAACGATGAATCTACTTCCTTATTATTAGAGAAGCCTTCGTAGAAAACCGGAAGTACAAAGTACATAGATAAATAGAAGTGCTTGCTTACGTATTCCCGTATATGTATATATAACACGGTTATAATTCACGCATGGCAGAATCGTCGCGATTTTTTTCACTTTCACAAAACTGACCGCTTGGCCGATCGCAGCAAGATGGACAACTGCTTTTTACGAGCGATAGTCACTGTAGATTATTTAACTATAATATACAGGGTGCTTGGCTCATTTTCGTATTAAGGTTCTATACTGTGTATGCTGTTTTACAATGATTTCAAAATACGATGTAAAATATTGAATCGCCATTGAAAATTCTCAAGCACGCATAAAATGAAAATCTTATCCTGTCGATCTATAGCCAATTAGTAAGTAAATTAATCAGTGAAAATAAATTCGTGTTCAGCCAATCGTTCTTACTTGACCGTGGCCAATAGTTAGTATAAAATTCAGATCTCTCCACCTTGCGTCTGCATTCGAGTTCACGATATAGTAAAATTAAAATAATACGTTTGACTCACTGGACTTTACGCTGTCTTATAATGCCGGGTTTTAACATATATGTGATCTGTGTACGGGTATAAATGACGTTAAAGAGTGTACGCATAGAAACTACAGGGAAAGTGCACTTTCTTCGCTGATGCAGCGCAGCTTACTGAGCGTTTCTTAATTGCGGCATGGTAATGATTAAGATTTGTTCGAATCGAAAGTCTGAGTGGATCTTGATATCGATTAAATTTAATAAGTATATTTTCTTTTTTTGGTTGGCAGTCGTTACGGTTTGAATTTTGGAATTTACGTACAAATTGAATACCTATCTAATTATTGAATCTGTTAATGACGGATAATATTAACTTTTACTTATTACTTTCAATCAATCGCTCACGAAGAAATTATACTTTTTAAGGCAGTGTTCATTATTATAGTGAAAAATGAAGAAGCGCCGCTTCGCGTGATGTATTTGTATTTCATTGCGTTGAAAGAACTTTCGGTACTTCATAGGAAATCGATAGGATCTATTTCCTGGAAAATAATACTGAGCACTGCGATAAGTAACATGGGAAATGAGAATAGAAAGTCTTAAACATTTTACTCTTGCAATTGTCTACGGTAGTAAATGGGCTCATCGCTTCTTCAGAATTATCCTTTATCTATTCTCAGTTCATGGCTATTTTTATTTAGTGGAGGCAGCGTGCAGGATTTAGATTGTAATCCTTTTTAAGGACTTGTTATACTTGTCATTATATACGTATATACACACAAAGAAAAATGAAAAATATTTATTACAATTTATTTAATACATATAAACATTAAACCATCCATATAGGTACTTCGACTAATGCAATTTCAGTTCTATTATAACAGGCTTTTTATGGACGTTAAGTTATTATCTTATAAAATACAGCTAGATCGTGGTTCACGTCTCTTTGGAGCACCTGTTTATACCGGAAGTAAACGTAAGACTGGGCAGGGGCGATTTTGGATAATTTCCATAATATATATGAATATATATATATATCTGCCGGATATATAAATTTTTCAATGTTCCGAAATCCTCGCAAACCACTCAACAATAAGACCCTCGACTTAGATCTACGATTTTTCTACAAAAATATCTAATCACCCAATACATAATTTATTACATTGAATCAACCGTGATGAGAGTAGGACGACAAATCATAACCACCCTCAGAATAACCCCCGTCCTGCGATTCATAACCACCACTATTGCCACCATAATCACCGCCTCCAAAATCAGAACCGTGTTCCTCGTGTTTAACGTGTACTGGAACAGCAACAGGTACTTTAACCGGCACCGGTACCTCTTTCTCTACAAGATAAGGTACTTCCTTCTCAACAATGTACGGTTTGTCAACTGGGACCTTCACGGGATAAGGAACCGGTTTTTCTACGGGATAGGGTACTGGTTTAGCCACGTGGTAGGGTTGAGGAACGGGAACCTTAATATGAACAGGATACGGTTTCTCAACATGTACAGGATAAGGTTTATCAACATGTACCTTAACTTCATAGGGTACAGGTTTTTCAACGGGCACTGGATAAGGTTTATGGACTGTTACGGGATATGGTTTTGGTACATGTACTGGATATGGTTTATCAACATGAACCTTCACTTCGTACGGAACTGGTTTCTCCACGGGATAAGGTTGAGGTACTGGAACCTTAACCTTGACTGGATAAGGTACATGTTTCTCAACAGTGTATGGTTGAGGTACAGAAACCTTAACAGGTACAGGAATATGTTTCTCCACTGTGTATGGTTGGGGAACGTAGACCTTAACCTCGTACGGTTTATCTACGGGAAACTTGACCTCGTAAGGGACCTTCTTCTCCACGGTATAAGGTTGAGGAACATGCACAGGTACTTTCACGTATACCTTCACGGGATAGGGTATATGCTTTTCAACTGTATAGGGCTGCGGTACTCCAACCTTTACCTTATAAGGTACATGTTTCTCTACGGTGTAGGGTACATGCTTCGCAACCTCATAAGGTACTGGGACCTTCTTCACTACTGTTACAGTCTTCACGTGCTCCTGCTGATCGTAGCTGCTACTTCCACCACCGTCGGATCCACCGCCGAAATCGTGACCTCCTGATCCGTAACCATCCGACCCATAACCGCCTGTACCGTAACCACCTCCTGCATCTCCATAGCTACTGTACAGTCCACGTTTCTCCGTCTTCTTGTCGCTGGACGATGAATCCGAGTCCTTTTCCGGGGATATGCTCTTAGTTTCAGTGGACTCCTTCTGTGATACTTCCACGCAGCGTACCGCAGTGGCCAAGGCCACTAGGCCTATCAAGATCTGAATTCAGGTAATCAGGAATGTTCAGTCAATAAAGTTTATAGCTCGTACCTCGTTTAGGTATCCGTACGTCTATCTACGTTATTTGTGATCCTCATAATAATTCCCTGTTTACGTATACCCGCGCGTTCACGTATGTACCTTCCCAGAGTGATCGACTAGATTTGATAATGAACCCAGTTGACGTTTATCTCAAGCAAGCGCCAATAGTTTGTGCACACCAATTATCCACTCGACTATAAAACTGGATGAATTTAAGTATTTCTCATGGCTCGAAATAGTCTTTATTTTCCCTGATCATCGAAATACCGTAGTCCTTCCACTTTCGACTTACCTTAATATTCATGATACGTTGCGCCCGTGTTTTAACGTGGTCTTTAAACCACTGACTGAGCCGCTTCGTTTTCTAGCATCAGCCTTATATACCCTGCACGCTATTAGCTTGGCACTTTCCCTGCACCTCATCGCTTATGTTACATATACACGCTTCATGCATTTATATTTACAAAAATTCTCATACGTATACGCATATGCGTAATCTTAGCTAACACACGAGAAACGACTCACACGAAACCTGACGATCTTCAGAGTATGAAAATAAAAAATCAATATCACTCATTGATTTTATTTAAAAAAAAAACTATACGTCATTGCCGTTTTTCAGATTTCAATTATTACTTCGAAAAAGTTCAATTTCCATTTAAGTGTTAATTAAAACTCGATTAATGATTTTCATCGAATTATTATCATATATCGCAGGAACAAATATTGTTCAGCGAAAGTAACCATATACGTAATATACAGTATAACGAGAAAACTCGAATTTTAAAAGAAAGCTTTAGAATATGCGTTATGAAACTAATTGGTGACAGTCAAGTATTCACGGAGTCATCTACAATCACTGATATTTTACTGAAGTTCAAAATTTATTTTGAAGAGATCCTAGATTTCCGCATGAAAATCGCGAAACGCATAAATAACCTCGTACAGGTGTCGAACGTGTCACGTGACTTTCGCCAAGTGACAGTACACGGTATATATAACAAAGCAGGTAACCATCCATTTCTTCATGTATACCTACATAAAATTCAACACTGAAATTAGTTAGCTCTAGACTGCAAATCATACTGCTGTTAATACGTCTCAGGTAATAATTCTATATGGGCCCCATACAAAGGTAGTCATTGGGCATATGCTATAATTGCTACAGAAATCAGAGCAATACGGCTCCTGGGGTAGTCAACTGTTCGCATGTAGAATAACTAATGTTGTATGTTAATATGGTCGCATGTATAAGACCCATTTCGATCCTGGTTCGCGATACACAGCGCTTTTTAACGATTAATCGCTGCTCAAGCATCCCAAGCGTCATATCTTTCCTATCGCACGTAATGCTATGGAATACTCTTCCTGTCGAAAAAAAGGAGAATTCAAATGTGAATTCCAGATTGGGTCTGGGAAATAAGCGTCCAGCCTTTCTTTTCCGATTTTGATAAACATCGTATAGATATATACACGTATGACGTATTGAGATAAGGATATTTTCGTCGTATGGTGTAATCATTACCTTAGTGTCAATCCGATGCATTTCAATTGGACGGCCCAGTCTAACTAATTGAAGAATCTTGCACCTGTGTCAGTATATATGTGTATCTTTGGTTTAAATAATATCTATGGAATCGATCAGATTTTATCGAACGATCAAATATTTATTGATTTGATACATGTGTAAAATTGGTTACAGGCAATGTACTGTTGTTATGATTGAAGGTTATTTTGTGTTTTTAATATTCTTTTGTATTGTTAGGTATGCGAAGATCTATTGTCTTTATGACAATTGATATGGTTTCTATTTGTTAATTGGATACTGAGGTTTTAGTTTGGTATAGATCTGAGAGTCTGGTATTAATTGAAAGATCAATGGATAGTGACGCATTGTGTTTCTGCAGCGAGTCTCGTGGGCTTTGAATTGAAAATGAAGAAACGAATTGAAGTAGTATACATACCGAGCATGATAATTGGAAACTTTTACATTGCGTGTAGGTTCTCCTTCTAGTGTGGAATCGCCCAAGCGTAAATCCCGAAGAGTATTTTCTACGGTAAGTTGACTTTTCACGGATTGCAACTTGCGAACTGTGTTCTTGAAAATAATGAAAATTCAAGAAATTCAAGTAATTCTTGTATATTTTTTCAGAATATCTTTTTATACCAAGAAATACCGACACTATTATAGACTTGAATGAGCACAGTAATTATCTTAGATATTTTTAAAAACGAACATACGGATTTGGAGCGTGGAGGAATGTGAGTAAAAAACAGTTTGGGTTTGCAGATGTAATGTGTTTTTCACCGAATGGCAGTTATGAAGACATTAAGAATCAGTTACGCGGTTTTTTGTTACTTGAAAAATCTACAAGTTACCTTCGCTCATTTCGAAAGTCAGGTTTGGTGAAGATTTTTGGATAACACGCAAAAGGGTTAGAATGAATTTTTCTTTAAATTTGAAAAGTGCATTGTCAGCTAAAAAAAGGAGGATCCATTTTATTATAATGTCCTGGAAGCACGAGCGTTACGAATTTCAAAAAGGAAGCAGACTGCGGCCCTCGAACAGGGACTGTAACTAATTTGAAGACAATTAAGACGTTTTGGGAGGTCAGGGCGAAATAGGTGGCCCAGAAATATAACGTGGACGTATAACAGCTCGCAAACGGGAAAAAGATTTGAATCTTATCCCTCTCAGATCGGCAAGGGACATCAAGTGCTCCGGTCCCATTTTCACTTATGGTATTCCGAATGGAATGATCTGGAACATAGCCACGTGCCCTTAAACGGACCTTATCTTATCGTTTTCAGTTTTCCACTGCCGCCATCAAGCGAAGCACTTCCTAATTAAGTGCAGACTTCGTTTACCGCAAGGGATGCTAACCGGAAAGTTAGGATTGTCAGACACAAATGACTATTTAAGGTTTCACCCATATACCGTCACGAGTTACAACAATGAAGAAAGAAAAAAAATTGACGCTTTTCAAAAATTATTAGTCTAGATTCTGTATCGTTCAGCAGCGCCATTACTAACGGAAAAGTTAAACTTGCACCTGCATTGTGGTTATCCTCCAGGGATGTCGAAAAGGTTTCCCCGTTTCTTCAGAAGGAGATCAAAAGCTGCACCTGCATCGCTCGCAAATAGTTTTGCTTTACGGTCGGTAACTAATGTGCTGTTGATGGTCAATGGGCAATGTCCTGGGGCCCTTAAAAACTGCCGACCTCGTGACGTCCCTTGGATTTAACTGCATTTTAACAACCGTACGATGGTCCACGAAATACTCCGCCTCTTTTCGGCTGAGTACAGTTTCGCCAACCGACACACGTAAATTCTCGATTAAATGTAAGTTGGTACTGCGTATAAAAGTCACTAGTGTCGTTCCGTCCACTTCCGAATGAACTAACCTCATATATGACAGTCTACATTACAGCCGCACGGAAACGTTTCACTTTACTTTCATCTCATGAAATTACACCAGGTACATAAAATCATATTCTCCTAACACGGGTATGTCATCTCCCATTGAAATGCCTGATAGTGACGCCTGTCATATGATAACTTTCCTGTTTCCTAGTCGCATTTATCATTTGATTTCACTCGAGGCACGCAGATATTTATTTTTATATTTTATTTTCATTACTTCATTAAAACGGAAGAAATTCAAGTGTCTTAATCTCGTTTATCCAGTCCAAGCAGGCAGACCTTCCGTAACCTCTTTTGACTCGCGTCGTATGCGTACACGGTATAAACTTAATGAAAGTAAGCCCATCATAATTTTCCAACACATATAATTATACAGAAAGGTAACGTTTAAATTGAAGATCCCGCTATTTGTTAAAGATATGATTATCGAGTTCGGTCTCATGTAATTTGACCGGTATTACGCGTATGTGGACAACGTGTTACGATTATGTAGAATTGGGCCTGACTGAATCCTTGCCACGATCACGCATCTGATCCAATAGCCAATTACCGGGGACATGCCGTCTACCATGTATGTACGTACACCATAACATGCCAGTACAAGAGGCGCATTACGTTTACCAATACTGCCATAGCTTCCAGGGACCAGAATGAAGTTAAGGAACCAATAAAAACGGTAATTGACATCACATATACCTAGAAATCGATAATTGATGATTTTCATTAAAGAAAACAGTAAACAGCCATATAGAATGTTCTCGAAGTGAAATCATTGTTATATATTTTATAACGTCTCTATATGGAATATTCACAACAATTGATATATATATATACATACGATGATTATGTATAGTTATTCCTGAATGTATATAATCCCGGAATCGCGATAATAAATTAACATATATCCACACGTGTTTGTGTTAATCGACCACGTGACCAGCTGGCGTGTAGATGAAATTTCTATTATAAATTAATGCAGTGAAGGAAAAAAATGACATAAACTGTCTTTCCTGTTTTGCTAATCAATAAAATTATAGCACGTCCTAAGCCTTTTGAACAATTAATTCACGTGCTGCGATGGTTTCGCGAATTAAAATGATATCGATCGGAAATTACTATAACTCTTTTCGAATTGAGTATAGGTTAGGTTGGTAGAACAACAACCTACATTATTAGGCTAGAACTGGACTAGACTGTAATTTTCGATTTAATATATCAAACATAAATGCGTCTAATCTTTGGCAAACAAGAGGGATCCTTTAATATTTTTTTTTTAAAGGAAGCCGCGTTCGACTTGGGTGTCTACGAATTAACGGGCATTGGAAGTAGCCACGACAACCGCTATTTCCGGCGACTTAATCAATTCGCTCAACCATTAGACTATTCAGTCTGACTGTTAATTAAATGCGGTAAAAAAAAAAATAGAAAATTCTCAGGAACTCAAAACACGCGTAATATTATTTATAGTCGGTCTACGAGTTCAACGTGTTTTTTTGACAGTTCGCGAACAATTCAATACTTCACAAATAACACGTGGATTTCTATACAAATTCCAGAGTATATGTTAAAATAGAAATAATAAAATATAATTAATCGCAAAACCAGGCACATGCATACTTCAAAAGAAAAATTCAATGGAGAGCCACGTGTAGTTTGACACAGATTTCATTGTTTTCGATCTGTCAAAAAACCACATCGAACTCATGGACCGGCTATACGATACTGTATACAATAGCTGTATACGCTCGTGCAATTAAAAGTCGAACTTTCTTACTGTAGATCGATTTTGTAATAACGCAACATGCCGGAGGTAAATGAACATTAATTAACTCGTTTGGTATCCATTAACAGTCCAATTTATTTCCGTGAGTAGATGCCACCTCTGATCCTAAGGGAGTCATTTCGTAATTGACTAGAGACATCCCTGTAGTTAGTAAAACTCATATATATATATATATATATATATATACATACATATATACATATAAAAGTCTCATTACTCCACCCCAAAGGACATAACTTTTGAGATCTATAGAATTGGATATTGCCTATAACTATACATATAGATCTGCAATATACAGTAAATCATCCAAAAAATTATCTTACAACCTTACAGACTCATACCGTTTATATATCGATATATGTATCGATACTGTATCATAGTTATCAGCGTTTATCGGTAACACGATCGTAATATCGTAATATCATAATACACAATGATGGAGAAGGATGATCGATGCCGATTTATAAATGCCAAAAGGGCCTGTTATTACCAAGCGATCTTTCGTCGTGTAATTATGTAAAGTTTCAAAAGCGATTTGATGTCACATTGCATACATAGAAGAGGGATTCGATCGAGCTAGTATTCGCGTGAGTCTTAAAATAAATCGTATAAGGAACCTTTAGGGAGTAAAGGGCCGTAACGTAGAACGAAGGAAAGAAACAAAAAAAAATAATAAAAATCTTCTCAGGTTCAGGTGCAAGGCCCTACCTATACCTTGCATGTACAAGCAGACTGTTTTATTTGTAAATTCTCTCTCCTCTGTAGTTGACTTCTTTTTTCTCTCTCTTCGCTCTCTCCCTCTCTTTTTTTTTTTTAATTTTCGTCTCCTCCTTTTGGTACGTGCGCCATGGCGCGTGCTATGGGATGGCTTTGGCGCACGAGGCGATGTATAAAATATCGGTGGCAATTAGCCACGCGCTTGATTTAAGGCCGGCATCGACGTACCCGAGGCTCTGGAATGAGTTTCGTATATAAGGTACGCCTTTTAATTTAGACAAACAGATTTTAAGTTAGAGAGACACCGGTCCAATTAGGAAATCATTGGGACACTGTGTATCGACAGAGAGACGGACTTTGAGAATTCTTTTTAATTAATATAATTTTATAGGTCATACTTGCTGCATTTGAATTTTTTTTATCTTCACGTATCTCTTACTTTGAATACGAGCTACGCGAATCGGACGTATAGACATATGGAGTGTATACGTACATATAGCTATACTGGTTGGATGTAGTAGTCGCACTGCATGATGGGTAATATATTCAATTCTTCGTGCGATCAAACCGGCATCAAGATTCTTTGCTCTTTCGTAGAAAGTATACGTGTACCGAAAGAGAACAAACGGATCCACACTGCATTTATTTGTAATTCCATGGTAATGAAAATAAAGAGGTTGGCTAAGCTAAGGTTATTGGATGATCATTATGCGAACACCTTGCAACGATATAGCGATTAAATTCCTGTCCAACTTTTTAGTCGAATTCCGAAATGGATGTGAGCATACGAAAATCGAGGGCTACGGCAGATTTTTAGGTACGCTAAAGATACAGTGAATATCTTTTTATATATTATATTCATAAATATTTTTGAATAACGAATCGCTCCAAATCCCTGGTTGTCACATTTTTTGAATATCCTTCACGCTGTGCAAAAATTTATTAGCAATTTTTTTACTGGACTCGTGCTAATTACAACTTTCTTAGGGAAGCATGTGGAAGTCCTTTCTTTAGCATGCATTGCACCGTCCGAGCAATATCTTAAATTCTATTCGGTGCTTCTCCCCATCAATCCCAAGCGTTGAAGCCTTTAATTAAGCTCGAGCAATAAATAACATAATATTTTACAAATTTTCTGCTACGAAAAATAGCCTCCTCCCTTACCTGAAATAATACATCGTTGGAATAAACACGTGATGAATTAAAGGAATTACGTATTACAAAAACCGAGCGTTCAAACTAGACGGACTCCCGTAACGAATTGTTACGGCCACTTTTTAATCCGATCGATCAATCATTCAACGTAACATTCAACGAAGCTCCACGAGCGATGCAACTTTATTTTTATAATATTTTTCCTGATATCTTCATTTGTATCGAATATCTATAGATTCGTGTATCTGATGAGATTTGAATAAAGCCGGAGTCAACCGATTCTCATCGTGCTCCTTGAACTACCGATCTTACAATTAGATCAGATTCTAAGTCGCCCAAAGAACGCGAAGAATGCGAAGCCAATTAATTTAAATTGGATTTTGTTGACTAAACCGGCATGTACTACAGTCGTCACAGCCAGTAATCATAAATCGACTACCGACGTAACATCTTGAACGCCCCTGAAAAAAACCCTTTATTTTATTACACTCTATTAACTAGTTAGTTACAGTTAAAGTGTTGTCACCAGGTATACCTGAAACAGGCATACATTCCAATAACACATGTACCTACGTAGACTTTTATTAGGTCCCAGTAGTACCCAATGAAAATTCATTATCGTTCAAAGTGCTTCGCAATCACAGCTACTATCGCTATTGTTTTTTTTTATATTCCCACAATTAACAATCTGTCTAATTAACAGATTTTTTATCGATCCTCTAAATCCGCTTGTACCAAAATGTACATATGATCCAATACTCGCATATCGAATGTTAATTAATGATTGTTAATGAGTTTTGTGATTCGTAGTCGTTAGTGTATCAAAGGGATGCTTGTTATTAGGGTACATAGAAGCTGGTGCTTCGTTTGGCGTTCAATTGTCGCGTGGCTGCCACATGACGCACTCTTTCAGGTATGTCGGACAGGTTCACAGGAGAGGCGGCGTACAAAACGCCAAAGACGTTCAATTTTTGTCGCATCTGCCTAAACGCCGCTAACCTATGATTAGCCAGAGGCAGTGCGATACGTAACCCGCGAGTTATGTGCCACGCTGTATTATACCGCCTCTTTGACTGGTCGCGTGCTTATATTATATACATACGTACAGGGGGATACGTGTCTGGGAATAATGACAGGCTGAATATTTTCGGCGGTTAAAAAATGTTGTTTCCAAAAATTTTATACAATGTACGTAAATACTTGGGTGATGTAGTCCAGAAGTGTATGAGATGCTGTCTGACGAGTGAAGGATGGGTTATTATGGATTTTTAAGTATTGCATAATTTTTTTTCCAAAAAATGCCACTTTCTGGCAAGGGAAACAATAAACTTGTACACGAGGCTAATGACGAGGAATAATTCATAAATGTTGTATTCTGCTTTGAGATAAGTACGTGCAGCTTCCATGAATTACTCTTAAGCCAACCTAATGACCATTCGTGATTTCGCGTGCTTAGATTCTTAAGAGCAGGTGAACCGAGTGGCAACTGTCCCCTCGGAGGCAAAAATTTGATTTTCTTTTTTTTCTTCTTCTTTCTCGACAAAATTCTGTCTCACTGGTAACCTGCATTCGGTGCTCTTGCGCCGTGCCAACCAATCTAAGCTCGAGTAGGCGGCACCCTGAAATTTCGCATTGATGTCGGTCCATACCCGGTGGCGAGGATAAATCGACCAGTAAAAAATTGTGGTTGGCGTAATTACTAATCTATTACGCTTGCACGAATTCCATAGTGTTGTAATGATATGACTCCCGGCATATCCACGAATTTGAATGACGCGTACGTTTACGTTAAATATTCATTTTGTATCGGATAGCTGATTTAATTTTTACATTTTCAGACTATAGTATATGCATAGTTTTATATACTCACATGCTTTTAAGCTAGTACGAAAAATTACTCCAATGGACCGCGGGACTTCTAATTGCCATGTGGGACGGAATTTGCCTTCCGCTACGGATACGAAAAATGAATAACAGCGTAAAACACAAAAAGGCTACTTTCCTTTGACTCAACTAATTTACCTTATGACTCATGTTACTCGTAACACATAAGTTTCCCATAGGCTTTGGAATTTTCGGGTCTATGCGAAATATTGTTTTATCTTAATTACTCACAATAGGTATCTACCTGTGATGTCGTTGTCATTCTTTATTCATTATAAAAGAAAACGTTGAAAACGTTATACAGAAGCTGATAGGATTGATACAATAAAAATATATTATTAGTACATATCAACGAGAAACGATGAACTCTCATGATTCATTGGCTTATTTCACACGCTTCGATCTTGCCTGACGAAAATGACTCTATCGATTTTGCCCTCGGGTCCTGTTAAAATAAAAATCTTGAGAGTTTGAAAAACGCTTCGACACACCTTGACGTACGTAATAGCCTCACAGCTTTTTTCTATAATTTTTGTTCATGGATTCTTCTTCGAGGGCGCCTACACGCATCGCGTTTTGAATGCTCGATCACGAATCTCTCGAGCTAGATAAAAACTGTTAATGTCTGTTGAAATTGTGGTAAGAGTTTCAGTGGTTTTTTCCTTTTTTTTTTTTAACCGTGGCTATTTCGCCTGTTCAGAATTTGATCCATCGAGGCTACACGTATGTCTAATAGGTTGCAATTATCGATAAACGATATCATCCATGGATATAGATAGTCATTCCCGAATGCACACGAAGATCGACGGTGAAGGATTCGGCTGCTTTCGGAATTTCGATGAAACGGGTAAAGGAAAGGATACATGTAGAGGGCTAAAAATTATAATGTCTACAATATACATTCTATTCGGAAATATTTGTGGTTTCATAATTATAGGTTCGAAAGGCGCGATCTGTGCGTAAAAGGAACCGCAGCCACCTGTATAAATTATAGGTTAATTATGGAAATATTTGGGTAATTTGCGCAAAACAAATATGTGCGGTGAAAAGATATAAAAAATGTTCGCGCCTTCCACCAAGACACTTAATGCCATAGAGGCGCTAGAAATATTATTAGGAATTAAAGTCAACCATTTCATTTCTAAGGAAACCGCCCTTGCGACTCGAGGCTACCCTTGAAAATTTCTTATGATTGCCGGTACGTGCACCGTTATTTCGGCAATTTACAAAAAACAAATAGAACCCTTCTAGAATTTCGGAAATACTGCTATTATCGAACCGATCCCGATAAAGACATTTTGAATTGGATTTTTTAAAAATTTCAAGGGTTCTACTTCCTCACTAATAAAAGGGCTCTTCGTCCAGGCATATCTATACTTATACGCAGCGAATTTTTTTAACAGGTGTAACCCTTTTTTTTTCAACCCATCCGTGAGAGGACCGTGTACTTAGACATACCTGAAAAACTTGATCCAAGTTCATCAAAGATACTGTCGCACGACTCTATACGGAAGGTGAAGATTTAGATTAACATGGCAATAAATTATATTAATAAGGAATTTTTACGTTTTAACGGGCTTGCTTGGTCAAAAAATCATATACAGTCTTTAACTATTTTCAAAGATTTTCATTCTCCAATTACGGGTACCTTAATTGCTGCGGCTCCCGAGCTAAAGATTGTAGTTAGGGAATTCTTAATTTAATCAGTTTTATCCTATCTATTTACGACTACGTAATTGGTCGTGAATAAATGGTAATTCAAGTTCATTGACCTTTTTTTTTCAGGAAATACCACTTCTTGTGAATGTCACGCGACAATGAATCCTTTTACAAATTAAATCAGTTGGATTTTTAAGATTTTATTTTTTTTATTAGTAATATAAAAATACATTATATCATGTAAAAGCTAAGAAAATCCATATAGCCGAAGAATAAATATTACATATACATAGCCGTGTGTTTAGATTTGTACTGTCTATCCCCTATAAACACCCTGAACATATTTCGAATCCCTTCAGGGTTGCACGCGTCAGGGGTATCTACCCTTCACGCAGTGAGGGTTACCAACCTCTATGTATACACAAGCTTAATGGTTCCTCTGGTAGAAAATCATTCATCCAAATTGTGACGCACAGTCGCGATATCAAATATCATCCCTTGCAGTATCATCCCGATATAGAAATAGAATTCTCATGTTTAACGAATCGATAACGTGCTCGAGTCTCGTTATAAGTCACAAGAAAAAAAAAAACTGATTACAATATACAGATATATCTTGACACCTAATATTTTGGTGATCGTAAATATAATATTTAAATTAATTCTAAAAATCTTTTATCCTCTAAAATGAATTCAATAAATATCCACATATATCAAATCGGTTTGTCATATTATAATATGTTGAACGTCGATTGATTTACTTCGAATTTAAAAATCATACAATCATCAATCTCTTCTATGAACACTTGAATAAACTTTATCATCTATATATGTATGTATTTCCCGTTTGTTAAATAGTATAGGTGAAGTGTATTATGTGTCACAAGGCACGTGATCTCTGCCTAGCAAAGGATTACCAGAGGATTACTGCCACATTCTGGTACTACCAGATAACACTGTGTAAGTTGTCAACTATTCACACCACCCCTTTTGACCGGATCTCACCAACCCTCGTTGAAATAATTCAATGAGCCTCGATAGCAAGATGCCAGATAGCCACGAGAGGTAATTGGATGATTTTCACGCATTGGTGGAGTGGGAATTGAGTGATTGTGATCGGAGACTTCGATCAAGGAGGCTTTAATGGTTCAACTGGATTTTGTATACCTCGTACGATGCAATTGTATTTGGTTGTTGAGAATTTGTAAATGTTTTTTATTTTTTAACGTGGCAATGGTATCTTGTAGGACTACGGGTAATAGCTTGGAGTCATGTGTGCCATGTAAGTTGAGAATATAGCTAGTCGGTCGTGTTTCGACAATTTTAATTCCTCAATCGTCCGTCGAGTCGTCGGAAGTCGAACCGCTGCGCGGCGCAAATAATTGGGCAAAACTGCTTCTGGCGAATAATTACTCGAATGATTGAAGGCCGGCTCGGTCGCATCGGTGTCTAACAAAAGGCCAACCAAATCCGAGAAATAAGGGAGAACAAAAAAATCGGATGCACTTGCGTTTCGAGGCTAGTGAGAGATTAGGTATATTCGCGGATATTATACAAAACAGTAAAATTTGTATATCCATTTGATATTATGAAATCCACTATATAAAAAATTGATAAAAAATTTTACATTATTATGCAGTTTTCGTGAAAATGTCTTTATCGTTCTACTAAAAAATTTTATATGTTCACTGTCATTTATTTTTTAATTTTTATACATTTTTTATTTTATTATCACGACATACATGTAGGATACGGATGCTTGAGATAATTGAAAATAAATTTTGTAAAATTATTTATATTCATTTATATTGATTATAACGCTCATGCGCTTTTGCGTATTTCAAGATTTTACACACGGCGGGTTCGTATCTTTCGCTAGCCTAAGTTCTTGGACTCTTGACAAGTGGGTAACTTTTTGCGAACAAAGCGGAGGCATCGGTTTGCCGATCGAGCCTTGGAGTGTATTTAATTGATATGGCCGGTCGGGGATTTTTAATCCGTAATAAATTTCGATCATGCGCCAAGATTTATGAAGTTAACTCTCCTTTAATCGGATGCTCATTGCCCGTCTTTTTAGCTCCCTAGTTCACAATTGGACTTGAGCTTTATGGTCACTGTCAATCCCAATCCAATTTACGAGGGACTGCCGCGTCGCAACTCAAAATCATCGCCTTAACGGTACATATCGAACTATATCTCTACCTGATCCCACGTACAAAACATCAGTCCGAAATAAGATTTCAAAGATTCCCCATAATACTCCCATATATAATTATCCCATGACATATTCATATACACCATACAACCCCTATGTATAATATTATTTATGGCATACTTGACGGGTACCAAAACCTAATACCAAATCCCATAAGATCTTAATGTTTTACTACCATTAATTTTTTTGTAGTAACAAACCCAAACTACCTGTGTACGGTCAATTATACCAAATTACATCCGACTTTGTTACAGGACTAATAAAACAGGACCACGAGCCAACCGTGTCTTAATTTATTATCGGTGCTATCAAATATCAATAAGTTACAAAGTACGACAGTGCTCTGGTGTCTCTACTCATTTGCAGATTCAGCGTAAAACCAGTTGCTGAATTTTAATGGAGGATGCGAGAACCGACTTCAATCTTATTGCTGATTCACAGTAAAAGGTAGCACGGATCTATTTCTTCTATTCATACCTAATTAACGTAATATTTCGCTTGCGGATATTGGTAGCTAAAATTAAGAATTTCAACGATTTAATTGGTTGGCTTAACACGGTGCGGATCATTAAAAATTGGCACATTCTTCAAAGATCTTGCCAACATATGACGTATATAAATACCATGCTGGACTCAACGAGCTTGGTGACCCCCTATGGTGCACCATGGGCCAACCCATGGAGTGTGACATTGGCGCATCTGGCAGCACGACACTGTTATCTACACGTCAGCATGATAATGTATTAGCCATAAAGTTGATCTGTGTTCATGAGATACCTAACACTATGGACGATGTAGAATCAGCATTATCTTATCATCCATTCAGTATCCTCGAGACGAAAAATACTGCGAAAAGGAAAATCGATTCTTTAACAAGTCCATTGAAGAGTCACAGTATAGAAAGAAGTATGGATGCGATTACCGCTGATATTAAAAAAGAATTAAAAATCGACGTTATCCATTTGACAATCCGGATGGTGGTGTATGAAAAAATATATACAATCCGTACAGCATAACTTTTAAACGTAAAGAAGATACACGTATAAGAGTTACGAGGTCGAATCAAGCGAATCTCTTAGCGAGTGAGTAAAATGCAATTACCAGCAATTAAGATGGTTTTAAATGTTACGGGTACGGGATCTTAATTTATTTTTTGTCTTTGTAGGTCCTACTGAGAGGCGCTGACAGCTAAAACGAAACCACCTGCTGATTTAATTCACCGAGCAGGATTTCAGAGTGCAACCATTCCCTCGTCGTGGTATGGTACTTGGCTTGGGTAATTCTGTCTTTTTACCTCATACACGTCCTCGTGCGCACACGTCAAGCGCAGATCCCTTAACCTGATTCCACGCCCCTGTCTATCACAGTATAATGTAATGCGGTAGCTTATCGTAGAGTTATACTGAAGAATCTCAATGACCGACTGACTCGGTTAACTCCCCATCCGGTCGTCATGTTCCTCTGGCAAGAGATTCCTTGGGTAGGGTCGTCGTCGACCTGGCCAAGATGTAGCCAGAAACGGAGCACCTGGTCTTGGGCGTCAGTAAAATTGAAAAGGTAACCTGGTCCATTCATATACCTTTCTTACGTTCTGTTTACTCCTGCAAGAAGATGCACCTAGCTGTGCTCTCCTTTACCATATATTCGGTAGATCAGCCGCCAGGACCAGGCTCTCGTCTTATTATTAGCTGAATGTTCATTCACGGCAACCGTTTCGAAATGCAGCGATAAATGACCTGCTGCTTTGATTCGCTTTCGCATTGCTTCGAATGGACCCTGTTACCATCTTGAAAATTCGCTACCTACATATCCCCAGGCAGTTGGTATCTTACACGCTACCAGAACCGCTTGCTACATTCCAATTAAAGTCAGCAGCTATCATACTTTCAATTAGCATAACTCAAATGAAGGCCATAACGAAGCGAGTCACGGCAAAAACCTTCTTAGTCAAAGAGTGCTGGCATAAAGATGAGTCGCTACCCCCCCTCCCGTATCCGCACACGTAAACGCACCGTGGACGCAAGAATGATGAGGTAAGAAGAAGTAAATGAAACTGAGTGAATGTGACTACGTATACATATACATATAATGCTGCCAGACATTAATTCACGGTTCTCGATGTTACCGAAAAAGTGCGGGAGTTTAGTTCCATATTTAAAGATTATCGTACGAGAGATGTGCTAATCCACTTTGATCTTTTCGACCAGGATCTTCAGCGTGGAAGATATATGAATTTTTGTTAGATAGACAAACGGGACTTTGGAATTATGGGAAATTATGTCAATATTTTTGTCTTTATATTTATTGGCTATTGGATATATTTATGGGTGGATATGCGAATGAATGATTCTCATGTAATGACCAAGCACGTACAAGATGACTGGTCAACAGTTTTATAAAGTAAAAAGCATATATGCTTCATGGTTAAAGTATCGTGTGTGCCGTACCATGTCTATGGTTATAAGTACTGGCTTATGGGGTTGTAGTACCAACACCTTATGCATGGGTAATGCAATAATCGAGTAAGTGCAGAGTGAGTCGTCCCGTCTCGGTTGCGGGTTCGACTATAAAACCAAACTCAGCCAAGGCGGGTAGGTAATTACTGGGGAAGTAACTGGTTACTGGTTACCATGGTTGGTTCATCGGTGATTGGTTGGCACCTAACCAAGACTTGAGTGTAAATCGAGAGGCCATTATGAGGACCGACAAAAATGTAATGAGATATTGCGTTATGCGAGTCAAATGTGCGGTTTCTTTTTCGAGGTGCAGGTATAAGTCTTCCGAGTCGAATTTTGCAAATGGCCTTAAAATTGCTATGCCCGGGAGAATTTTATTTTACATCTTTATTGGTACGTTGATATAATTTTTTAAAAGAAATTTTGGACTCTTGTAATTGATTTTTTGTGTACAGTCGTACAGTTGGAGACACGTTAAAAAATTATGATTTTTTTTTTGGTACCGATCTGTTTCTTCTTTTTTTATCCTTCTTGTTAGTTCCTCTACAGCGGGTTTGTTCAATCGTCTCTAATGAAAGCGGTCTCTTTAAAGATCGTTTATCATTCTATCTTTGAAAATTAATTGCTCTAACCAGCATCTATATATACGCAGCCCTTTCGTTCTACGGTGCAACAGGTGTCAGGGATTTAATATGTGTGAAAAAAAAATACTTTAGTACCAATCGAAGCGAAAGGGTGCGAGCACAATTTCTGCTGTCAACTATTATGCCGATGAAGAAAATGTTCTAATGAGACTCATACTATAGGGGTACAAGGTTTTTTGGGATTTTGGGTCAATCGTAAATTCCGTCTATGACCGCTTCCTGTTACGGTTAAAAAAAATCTTCAGGTCATTCCAGAACTTAGGGTAGTTTGCGGTAATACATTATTATAATCATATCGTCATAATCGTTTCCATGAAAACCAAAAGTTTCAGTGGGACAAACAGTCGCTGGTTTTGAGGTTTTTTATTGCTTAAGGATCAGACAGGTGTATACATATAGGTATACGAACGCTTTCTGATTTACGATTACATTTCAATTTTCTCGTCCGATACCTTCTTCAGTATTTCTCGAGTCTAAGAGGTAGGTGGAATTGCAAATCAGAAATAAAGTTAGGATTATTATCTGCGTCAGAGCGCGGTTCGACATTCTCACGTAGAAGTGGGCGTGTTAGGTCCGATGAGGACGTATCTCGAGGTTGATCTTTACGTGGCGTCGGAAATTCATTAAAAATTGCATAATTAAAATAGCTTCTTCCATTTCGATTTATGGCGGTGTGAAGACAAAAAGCGAACCATAGAAAAAGGATCACGGGGATATGGAACGTTTAGCATCTGCCGAAATAATAAAGTCAAAAGTGTGCAAAATAATATAACCAGACCCACGTACCACGTGAGAGGATCATATTCCTTATTTATTATTTTATTGCACAAAGCGCGATATTCAATTAGCACATAGCTGCAATAACGCAGAGGTTCTCATATGAGTTAATTTTGTCTAATTCAATTTTCAGTTCACTAAATTTTCAATTAACATTTTTCTAATCGTCTAACTAATTACCTTATGGGAATCATTAGGATCATAACCTTTGGCGACAACTTCTAATCCATGTTAGATTACCACGATTAGACACAGGTGACCGGGACGATTCATCAGCACTGTCCACGGGAAGCAAGGGGACCGGTCGTTAGTCAAGAATTCAAGAAAGATCAGCTTGATTTTATTTTCTTCAGCCGAAAGGGTTCCGCGGACAATTCTAAATGAACGAGCACCTTTTTTTCTAATTCCATTTTCGCTCACATTTTTTCAGTACAGAAAAGCCTATTGACAAAATCAATAAAAATAAATACGTTGAAACTTTGCTTATCAGTACCTAGTATGTACCACGTGTTGTATACGTTAAAAGCAAAAACTATTGAGATTTATATACATCTGCCATTTTACTGGTAGTACGTGCTACCTACGACTGTAATTTTGACACTCATGGATAGAACAATTTGCTACGTTAAACGCGGTAATTGCAATGCCAAGAATAATCTCCAAAGTCAATTTTAACTGTTGAATTTGGCCGGGAGCAAGGCATGGAATCTCTAAGTCCGTATTGGGATTGTTTAACACTACTATTTTAGCGCCTTACGATAATTGCGGGGCACCAAATTCTTTTACGATTCTTCACCTTCGGGCCGGGTTTCCAATAGCACCGTATCTTCGCTATACAACATTTGGCACAGGGTGAATTATGATTGGCGGTATTTTGCGTGAAAAAGAGAACATTGGAACTTCGGCACGAGAAAATACACAAATATTTGTATAACGAAAGTACTCGAAAAAAAAGTCGTTATTGGCACCTGCTCTAATAAAGCAATTTTACAATTATCGTCGGCGATGGACAAACCCACAGACCCATCGTGAAGGTTTCTTTATTTAACCACGTAAAATAACAATGTCCTTGCCACCTTCGCATATGCCAGTTAAGTCCGCTCGCCCGCACCCACCCGTACAACGATGCGTTACTGTCAATGTTATAATTTACATGACCCGTATTTATCACGATAATTGTATCAATTTACCCAGATAAATAATCGTCGCGGACCCGCTTCGGCTATGAGTCGTACGATCTAATCGCATGCTACGTTTATTGTTCTTCGGCACGATTCCACGACATCCATCTAGACTCAATTAGACATCAATATATAAAGTATAGACAGTTGTCTCAGGCACCAGAAACTATACTATATCCATATGGTACCCCTTACAAGTACTATAGTCACTTACAGAAAGTACTGCGTACCACGTGACAATTCCAAGAACACACCTAACTGTATCAATACTGTCAAAGCCATAGTATAGTATGTCATTATCGAATGTCGCAACGGCAGGAAAAATAAAAATAATAAATAATTAGTGAGCTGCTGCAGGTATTTCAGAATCAGAAAAATAATTTTTTCTTTTTTTTTCCATGTATTTATAACAACTATCACGAGAGCTATCATGCAGATAGTTTCAACTATCATGCAGTACGGCTTGGTATATAGACATACTATATAGATCATCCGGCTGTTCCATGTATCGTTACATAAGCTCAGGCGCGGAACACCCTCGACCTCCGACACAGTGGTATTACGCATGTCCCAACAGCTACGCATCCTTCCTGGGCGTTCCAAAGTCTCTCCAATCGGAGAATCCCCTCTAATATAGTATGCGGCTCTATCCAGCCAATGGTAAAGCGAGGTTATATCTGTGCGGGAGTCATCGGCCAGTCAGGAACTGCGATATTATCATCGCTCGGACTCATCATCGATCCTAGGCCTGGGAATTGACGGGAGCGCATCCTATTTCTGTGAAAATGAAAAGAACCGGTTTTACCTTGATGTCTATTGTGTTGTCGTGGTGACCTTTAATTATTTTTAACGATTGGAAAATGTCAGTAACTAATAAGTCCTATACCTGTATACATTGCTTAGTAGATTGTCACAGACGGTAAGAAAGACACTTTTGCTACACGACTTAGTTTTACGTGGATATAGGAACTAATATTGATCATACCGATATGTACGCGTGATCGTGTGAAATATCGTTTTAGGCAGGAGCTACTTTGCTAAGTTATCCAACTATCAGATCCTGTATGGCCGACGGATACTAAGGATTAATAAAAGAACGATAGCGACTCCTTCGATCGTAATGACTCTCATGTGCCATAAAAATGAACTGCACCTTGCGAGCGGGTTCCCGGTGCGACGGGATGGATCGGTCTATTTTTTTGAGCGGGGCTATAGCCGTTTCCTAATGTGCAATTTTGCTGCAAGACGCACGCGGAATTAATATTTCATCGAGTAGGCCTTCGTGATATATAGGATAAAGCGGGTCTAAGCTTTATAATATTTATATGAAAATATATAGTGTGTGTGCAAAGTCTTCATCTCGTCGGGCCTTAAGAGACAGCGGCACCTGCTAGACGTTTAGGTGAAATTGCCAGGGTAAAATTGCACCGAGAAAATTGTAGCTACCGAGTACGTCTTTTACGGAAATCTTGATAGTTTGGTACCCGAAGAAAATTTTTTTCTCAAATCGATCTTAAGCCCCTGCATACTTGAGGTATATAATTCTTCTGTATTTTTATGCTTTTCTAAAATTAATACATTTTTAGAATTCAACCCTCGAACATTATTTAGATCCGACCCAGCTCGTTAATTCTCTGTAACATAATTATCCTACTTTTTATATTAAGAGTTTAGAGAAAGAAACATTTTTTCTTTATCCACCATAGTTTTCTTTATCCAACGTTACCAATGTGTCACATGACCGCGTAATTGGCATTGAGTTATGCCGTACGAGTGATCGTGCACCTGAAGTTAGCAAGATCAGTTATTTCAGCAATGACAAATACCAAGGGTGTTATAATTATACTTGATAATGAGAAAATACTATACAATTTTGTAGGAGCTTATGTACGGACATTTTGTTGCTTTTTATTGGACACCTGATGTGTGATTGGGTACCTACAACTGACATTTACGGGTTCCTAAACCATCCCCATTTTGTATATATAGACCAGCATTTCCATGTATCATGAAAAATTAATCCCACAGATCTAATCCTTCTCGTTAGGAGTTGTACTACCACGCTATTATGACCTGTGTCTGTTTCGTGGCATCTGATAAGGGTTGCGACACAACGTTCAACCCTAGTATAGGTACTGTCGAATTAGACATAAACTACCCGTATGAGATATACTTTAAATATACTTGTTACTAGTCGATGTGTCATTGTCAAGTAGATAATTGCACAGTGCGATCTTGGATTCAGTTACTTACAGCAATTAAGAAATTATATAAATATACAGAAATGTTCAAGAAATTTGCAGAACCAACTTCGGATTGATTCCATACGTCTAAATGCGACTACTAGGTATAGAAGCCAACTCGTAACCTGAAGTGGTTACGTTGTGGTTGTGTTTGGTCTGAATAGCCGGGTACTAAGGGAATGTCTTGGGTACGAACCTCGGTAATTAATTGAGAATCATTAATTACCCGCACGTGGATTAATGACGTTCATTTTGGTCAATGAGAAAGATACGACAATATTTCAGAGTGGTTTCTCGAGTGCGGTTTTAAATTTTGTCATTTCCTTTCTTTTTTTCATCAGTCCGTTGAATAAGAAGCAGCAACCTTAACTTTCGCTCGAATGATGCCAAAGTGTATGCGAAGAGCGAAAGAGAATTCGCGCAGGCCAATAAATCATCCAGCAAAAGAGGAAGAGCAGAGGGTAACCTGGTGGCAACATTTGGCAGACCGCAAAGAATGAATCCGTCGGCCTAAAAGGCGATGATCCGTGAAGTAGCACAACCTGCCTTCTACGAGCTGCAAGTTGTTACTATACAATTACTCCACAGGGGGTTGTTAGCGGTGTAGGGTGTTAAGAAGGGTCCCTGTGTTTATTTGTCATCGGATACTCAATCCATTAAATGGCGCTTGAAATGGAGAGCTACATTTTGTATGGTGTAGCAGGAAGACATTGACGACACTCATTATGCAAATAGGGCTTGGGAGATGTGAACCTGATTTTAATACTAGGATGAACGTCACGCGGGGGAACACTCAGGTAAGTTAAGATCGACTGGAATATATCCTACGCAGGTCGATGATCCGATCTGGTTACGGAATATTTTTAAATTAAGGATTCTGAATTTATATACATCTCTATGGAACCTGTAATAGGCAAGACGCTCGTTAACGGCACCCAATATGAAGCAGATAAAATGATGGCTAGCCTGTCCAAGATGATATCTAAGTAAACCAAGCCGAGTTAACCTAAAAATCCAGAAAGTCAAATTCCGACGGAAAGAATAATTTTAAAGAAAAAAAAGTCAAGAGATCCTTAACAAAAATCAAATTAGATGAAAAACGTTAAAAATCTGTAAACGAGAAAAATCTACGATATACAAGGTATTCTAATAAAAATCTCTTACTTCTGGGATCAATCCCAAGAAAACTAATGTCTACCCTAAAATAATCCAATAAATAAATCTCTTCTTTCTCCCCCTAGGATCATCCCCTGGTCCGACTTTCTAATGTCTGCTCCAACGAAAGTAACAACAATCAAACACGGAACGTTCTCCGTAGCTGTGACTTCACGCAGCGATGAAAACGGAACGGAACGACATGCTATACAGTACACGGTGTTCCCCGTCGCACAAGGATTCTCCCTGGTGTGCTGCGCTCTAGAAGAAGGCGTGTAGAAAGACCGCCCACCCTTGTAGCTCCCACTCTCCGTAAACCGGCATCGGTGCACCCTACCCTGCAGGGGCCATGGGCCATGGGCCACGGGCCACAGGACAACCCAACAACATCCAGCACGCGACAACCACGCTACCGTCACCTTATTCGCTTACTCGTTCGTTCGTTCGTTCGCTCACTCGCTCGCTGTTCGCTCGTTCGGGATTGGAATCGAGAACGGGGGACCAAATCGAAAGCAAAGTCCGTAACCCTGTGCGAGCCAGCCAGCTCAGTCAGACACACCGTGTCCTTTGCGTGGACCGCATCACACGTCGTCCTGACCAAGTCAATTTCGTCGTCACGCATTATAACTGAAAAAACTGGGGATCATATTAGATACACGTAAGGAACTCGAGAGGGGATGATACTGAATTAATATTTTGAAAAAAAAAACATTGTTATATGTGTATATATATATATATATATTTATATATATACACTTTTTAATTTCTACTATCTTCACTACGTGGGAAAGAATTTTCAAAAGGAAGTGTCAGAGAGGTCTGAAGTGTTTTGTGTCAAGGGAGGGATTTTTGTCCAATTACGTTTGTGGCAAGAGATCATTGTGAGCCGGTGAGAAGATAATTTATCTTTCGGGCTAGTAGTCGCTTATTTTTGAGAATAAGACAGAAGAAGGACTTCTGACACTTGGGGATAGTGACTTGTCCTCGTTGGGTGGAGAATGGTTCTTTGATTGAGTGTAAAGATTGTTCGCGTGTCATACGTATGTGCTCGTACTTTTTGAGAGATATCACAGTGTCGTTATTACGCTTTAATTTGATCCACGCATCGACCTATTGGAATGACAGTTTCAAGTGGCATGATCCTCGAGAAACGAATACTTTGACAGTCCTATATGAACTGTAAAGAATCCCCGGGACAATTTACATTTTATGAAGAACCGGTCTTCAATTTCGACGCGTAACTTACAAACCGTGTTATTAAGAGAAACCCGCTTGTCTCAGTCTGACAACTCAAAAGTGCCATTAAATATTACCGCGGAGATAATCACTTCGGATGCGCAGAATAACTCGTGCGTGCATTACGAACTAAAGATTTACGAAGAGGAAGCCGCCGGATAGTATTTTAAATTATTACGGCATCCGATTGAATATACACTTTAATACGACAAGTCGTGACTAATAATTTTCATAAAGATTTTAATAAATCGTTGCTAATTTTTGAACGGGCCAAAAAATAATTAATAACAATATATATTAATACGTAAAAGATGATAATTAAATAAATTTTACATACTTATCCAGTCAACACGTATCTTCGCTATTCAAGAATCTCAAGCTTAAGCCTCGTACACTCCGTTACCACTCTGTTGGAAGCTACTTCCGAAGAATACCCCTTTGTCATCCGAATGACGTTTCCCAATTAGAAATCTAACGAGAGCCACGCGACATCGACAGGTATTTATCTTGTTTAAAAGTTACTTGAAAAACATAATTGCCTGTATGGTTATACTTATAGCAGCTGGATCAATTAATTACCCGTATGCTTCCTGTTTAATGGAGATTATTTTTTTCACGTTCACGTATGTACCTACCTATACATGGCAGTCCAGGTGAAATCATGAAATAACCCACTTTACTTGTTTTAAATAATAACCACGATAAACGATGTCACTTCCCTTGCCGACTGATCGCTTTTCGCTTTAACGAACCCCGCCGCCGTAAGTGAAGTCGAATCTTCATGTCTTTTCGTGGGGAAACTTGGCGTTGCACTTTGGGAAAATTTTTCTCCGGCTAACACGATGAAATAATCTTGCACACATGCCACGACGGCGAATCTTTATTTTTAATGACGTGATAATGGATGTAGCACGAAAATAATATGGCGAACAGTGCAAAGTCGGGTCCCGTGACTGTTCGAGGCGTGGATACTTTTAGAGGGATACGCAATAAATATTAAAGTTCTTATAAAATACAAAGTTCTACCGCGAAGCCAGGCACGCCATCGGTTCATTTAAAATGCAAATTCACTTGGGTGGCGTGAACCGCGGCGGCCCGAATTATTCTAATTACCCCATGGAAGCTTAGCTGCTCATTTGACGCTCAGGCAATAACCGCAACTACGTTAATAAACCCTTTGCATCATTTCTTACTTCGTCTCCGTATCAACGAGAAGTACGCTTGGAACTCAGCTACCATAAGTGGAATCATCAATTGATCCAAATTTCATAAATTTTATTAATCATTTTCTCCAGTCGATCAATTTATAACGAAGATATATATTAAGAAAAATCGCTCACATTTCTACGCAATTGATATGGATTCAAATATAGTACCCAGGCCTATTACTCTAGGTAAATTGTGCCACACATAGAATCCAATCATAGATCATATTTAGGCTCCATCATCGATATATCGCATGTCTCAAGATTTATTTATCCGTAACGAAACAGGGTGTACCAGGTTTTGGTCGCTATTTCTCTTTCATCCTTGTTCCTCCCGATTCACTGAGCGTCACTGGTAAAGAAATGTCTAAAGTAAGATGAAGAAGTAAAAAAGAAAAGAAGCTAAAAAGATGGCAAGGGTAAGGGAGAAAGTAATGAGGCAGGCAGGCAGCCAGGTAGGTAGGTAGGGCAGGTAGGTAGAGAGACAAGGTTGGCAGGCAGTCAGGCGGGCAATCAGGCAGGCAAGGATTTCAGGTAGGCATCGTGGAGAGTAAAATTAGCGAGAAGCATGGTTTCCGCGGTATGCGTGAACGGGTAAAGTGGTCCGAAGCGGGTGTAGATTATCGGTGTAATGTGTTCACGATCCGCGCAAGATGTCGTGCACATGTAGGTCTAATATATTCAGATTTTTATAGCTGGTGGCGTATCGGAGATACGGCCAACCCTTGGTGGGGTCTTACGTACCACTTAAAGCGCGGTAGCCTAATGAATAAACAAAAACTGGATTTCGCTTACGAGGGCTACACGTGAAAGCGTGACCTTAGCGTGGTCTAATCAGTGGCTGCTTTCAGAGTGAACTAATTTAGAGCATCACTGATCATCTAATGTAGATATACAGTAGTCGCAGCTTCCAAGAAACCCACAGTGACCTATTGTGATACTTGACTCATGGTGGTTAATCCTTCGTCATTGAACTCACTGGTTTCCTCGAAAATGATCAGCGTCCAGCACCTATGGGCTGCGACGCTGCATGCGAATTCTACCCGACCGAGGTAGAAGCGCGCACGTGATCGAGTATGTGCTTGGAAAGCAAACAATCAGATCTACCATAGAGGGCAGTGTCAATTTCGTGGGAATTTCTTAAGGCGATGTCGATAGCTTTTAATTTATCTCCATCGAGAAAGAATTCACTGTGTCATATATCGGCGCGACATACGACCATCGCAACACCATAGGGGAACACGTGTTCGCAAGAGTAACACCAGCAAAACACAAAGAACGCGAGAAATGCACCGCGCGCTCCCCGTAGCTGCTGTTTGATTTATAATAATCGCTCAATCCTCATTACGGGAATATTTCATTGTGCGAGCGGCGAGGCCATCGCGATCGTACCATCCTCGAGTTAAAAGTACAAGAAAGCCCGGGGGATAAAAAGTATAAACGTGGCCGTGTAACTAACGGGTACCTATGGTGGTTATATAGGTATCGAGGTGGCGGAGTGCTTTTTAGCGAAAGTACTTCGGACTCACACCTTCGGCAAGTTTCACGTTATTTAATACCGTCAGGGACAGGGTCTACCCTTGGGCAACTTCAGAGCGTACGAACTCTGTGGTGCCGAAGAAGAAGGCTTATTCTCAGTACCTTTCGTATTAAGAGAGGGGCCGGGTTTAAGGATCAGTGGGAAGTAAATATATTCAGATAAAATTTACGGTATAACGATCGTGCCATTATCACCCTCAATGGCTACTCGAACTGATGGGATCCGACAATATAAATTTTAATGGCTATATCGAAGATATTTCGTCGCCAGTCGGCATGTCTGTCGCCAACGTCGCTCTTGGTAAAAGAGCGAGTGGTTCGATCGGGGAATAATATTTTGAGTCGAAACCGCATAATGTGTAATAATTAAATCAGATTAGGCGTCCGCGAGCGTGTAACCACCCTAATGCAGGGGTACGCTTTGGAGTTGGGGTTGATCCGAGTCTATGTTAATACATAGCTATCCAACCTTGTGCAGGTACACTGTACGGTGGTAGCGAACGTGTTCGCTAACTCTGCATGAAGTAAGCACGAGTGGACGTTGGGTAAGGGTGTAGTTGGTATTACTCGGTTGGGGATGGCGAGTCGAGGCTCGGGGTGCTTTGGTAATCGTGCATTAATTTGCATCACAAAGTACACGCCACCCGCCTCTCTACGCACGCATTCCTAGTAGTTTTCTGCCGAGTTCTCAAACCGCGGCCGTCTCCCTTGTTTTCGTCGAGCTCCCGGTTACTGTCGAGTTCGCCACGTTCGCCACAAGGCAGATCCTTATACGATCTGCGCAAACGGTCATAATGGGTAATGGCGTCTGTAAATTTTACCAGATTACCATCGGCATTCGGCATTGGATATATTTCCTAGAGGAATGGTAATTAGCGCGATAAATAGCAATATCTTGAATGCTTATGCTTCTTTTTTTTCTTCTACTCTTGCCTCTTTATTTCTCTCTACGGCTTCTTCTGTTTCATGATCGGTACTTATTAACGAAGGAAGCTATATTAATATACTTTTAATTTATGTGCGGGACTCTCCCGATCGCTCATTAATTTTACCTGTTCTACTAGATCCACTTGATTGGTAATCAGTTTTTAATGCGAAACCTGTCGGTCAACGTCTTTCGCGATATCGCGAAATATCATCCGTGATTGTACTTGTCCAAGGATCCATCGATTTTTGGAAACTAACCTTTACCGACTGAATGCGCACAGGATCGTGCGAATGCTTTTTGCCGGATTCGTCAAAATGAGAGTCACGGTCCGGTATCGTAATATTTAACCGCGCTTTTGCTTATCGGTTTAGTTGCATATTTAAGGGTTGCCATGTCAAGCGTCAAGCGCTCCCTTTGAATACATTTAAATTCATTACGTTATGGTCACTGCGTTATAGTAGACCGCTGGCTATCTGGCGTGCTTGACCTCGAAAAAAATTACGCATTAAGTACCACCCCCTTTGACCCTCCCTCACGCCTATCCACTGTCGAACTAAGCCGACGCAACGAATTATATACACTCTGTCATTTTTCTTGTTACAGAAGGCCTCGCCAATCACGCATCAAGATGCCGCACACAGGTGAGTCCTATACTGGGGTGGTTCACTGTTTTACATCATCTTCCACGATTCAAACATTTTTCAGCTAATTCTTATATGTCTCTCATGAGATATATATTTAACGTGTGTATTTATTATTGTCAATTGTCCACAAACTTCTATTTATAGACAACGCGAATTGTCTTCGATTTTTATGGGGTCTTCTATATCCACATTGTAAAACCTCTGGGCACTTGCTATTAAGCTTGTGGGACGGAGAGCCAGTAGGTGAAAATAAATGGGAAGAAGGGCGTTTTCGGTGTTTAACGGCGAACCGGTTCGTGCCGTATTTTCACGCGCTTTAATATTTTTTCAAGAAATACCCACGCGTTAACCAGTATAAAAGTCTTCTTACTTTTTGACTCGGTGGATTTGTCAAGGAAATTAAATAAATAACTTAGTCCTATCATAGATTCGATCTCGGTGTGAGGTCAGCTACCGTCGGCGAGATCAGAGAGGTACAACCGGTAGTAAAAATTAAATCTGTCCTCCGCTCGCTACTCCCTCTATAGTCCCGTAGTTTTAAGTTTCGACTAAATTACAATTTAGAAGGCATTTTGACAGTAATTAACGAAGAATTTTATACGGCGGATCGGGTTAAGATCTATGAACGTGTAATTAAATGCTTTTAATTATATCCGACTCATTCATTGTCCATGTAAGACATCAGTTGCTCGAGGATCGTTACGGGCTACTGATTTCGTTATCGTGTTATCGCTATTTCGAAATTTCGTAATTCGTGTTAAACTGTTACCCGCTTCCTCACAGATGGACCACACAGGCTGTTTCGTGATTCATTGAATTACATAGGAGGAACGGGGTATTCCAAGCTCACGAGAATAATCACACGCCAAGGAAACATAAATGGTCGATAGCGAGGCGCGTACGATTGACCGCGATTCAAAAATGAAGGGACTTGGTAAACGGCAGGTAGTCGTATAACGTGTTATAGCCGTATTAAGCTACATCAATGAGGGACGTTAACAATTTTATTTTTTTCATTCATTTACTTTTAACGAAGAACACAAGACGTAGAATTTAACGAGGGATCATTTTTTACCCTTATGTCATCCACGGGTATATGAAATGACGCAACCTTGACGATTCGCGAGTAACGTCCTGAAATGAATTTTTAAATCCTTCCTATACTTTTTCTTTAATCCGATATCCCGTTTCTATGTAGTAAATAGTTGACACTTTGAATTTTATGTTATACGTATCTCGATCGTAATTACCATTAGCTGCTAATTACCCAAAAACACTTCGATAAGCTGATGGGGAAAAAATCTAAAATAGAAAATAAATGTCGTCGAGTAGCTTATTAATTTGAAAAATTTTGTACGCAGCTCGATATAGCCCGTACATTTGTGCCTGATTATCACATCGAAATGTCTACTGCTACGGCCGAGTGTTACGTTGAAAGGTGCAGGCTCCGTTTTCTTCTTACTTTGATTTTATCCAGTTGAAATCTCGCGTAAATCACATTGCGTGATGACAGTCCTTCGACGTGTGTATCTATACCCTCAAAAAAATCTGTTAACCCTAGATGGATCGTTATGGAGCCAGGCAGGTGTATGCTGTGCTTTGAACATAAATGGCAAACGTGATAGCAATCACGGCCCCTCGTATTAGTTCGCTAATTCTAAGCTAACCATTATTATCCACAGCATCCTATACAGGCCAGTTTATAGTTTATAGTTTGATGGCGTTATGGTGTTGTGCGTGTAGATACCAATACCGGGTGTACGATACTAAACGCAATAGCCCTTTAGCCATTAGAGAATTTAATGAGCCAACAGTCGCCCTTCTAATCAGTTACGAGCCACGTTAGCGTAGCGTTAACGGAACGCTGTGTGATAATATCCAAAAGTTCCTTGTGGATTTTGACGGGTGACGTCACAGTCGTGAATCACTCGAGAGGAGAAGAGAGAGAGAGAGAGAGAGAGAGAGAGGGTGAAATTTCGGAAGAAAATTAATTTTTCGAACACGGTACGAGATCGTTGCTCTTGACGTAATTTTGCTGGAATTTTTTTTTTAATTTCTCCAAACGACCACGACATCACCAGCATTGCAAACAAGCTGGTATCTACCTATGTTACTATCGCGATTATGACTCCGGTAACGCGTTTCTCATTATTTCAAGATCCACCGCAGATTCGTATGTAGATAGAGCCGCCTCCTGCTTCGTTTTTGCCGTAATAATAATTTACCCCTGTCGGGCTCCGTCCGTCCGTCCGTCCTTCTCTTACGTCGTTGCTTTACGCGTAGCTACGTAATTTCGCGCAGTGAGTATCCCTCGGGGCAACAGAGAGTCAACCCCTTTTTATCGTAATAACGCCGAAATTGTGAACTCGCCAGGAGTTTGTAAGAAATAAATCGCCTGAGTAAAGACGCCTTAAGGCTGATTTTCATTTGGCAGGTAAAGCCTAGTGTGTCGAATGATAGCCAATCTTAAATTCCATGGTAACGTAACAAGCTAAGAATTAGTAGGATTCTAGGGGGGGGGGGGGGGGATGATCTACCCGAAAATATTTATTCCGTAGTCTTTTTTTTTTATATTTAACAAATTCTTACGCGTACCTCCCACGGACAACCGTCCCCGTAACCAGTCTCAATTCCAATGTCAAATACTCAAAAGAATTCTCAGCGCTTAACCCCGGCTATTATTTCAGCTGGATTCGCCAATTCGTGTAATTGAGTTAATGACATAATTAGACGCGGATAATAATTAGGAATCGTCCGTCGATCCGAACCTCTCAGTTCCTACGTGAAGGCGCGTGGTTCAATTTATATAGGAGCTGCGCGCTTTTATGTTTTTAAACGTTATGGAGTTCCTGTGACTCGGCTTGCCAATCCTGACTGGATTGAGTCGTGTTGCTCATTACGGGCAGCACTTTTCTCTTTGATTGCTCTCGTTTCACGGGGTTATTTATTGAGACCTTGTCGAAACGTAAGTAACGTGCTTTCTGTAGTAGAGAATTCGTATGTATATCTATATACAAATATACGATTAATAATACCTGCATTCATTTCCTATAGAATTTATTATATAGGAGAATTACTGTACTCGAGCACATCAAGAAAACAAATGGGCAATTTTTTTACTAATTTCTTTTTTTTTCATTCCTTATGCTACTGTATGAACAGGCTTGAAATTATAGCAGAGGATACTCGACTATGTGATTATTTGATTTAATATAGTCATCATTCAATATACTCCTGAAGGAAGATGTATATATATAACTGTCTACAGTTGTGGCTGATGACTTATGGCTACGGATAGACAGATCGTCGAAAGCTGCAAATAGGAAGAGAATATTTAGGTCGTAACCAAATTCTATGTGGCTATTTACCATTAAGAATGAAACATCTGCTTCCAAGTAATGGAACATTAATCACTGGCAATGGTTCGTGAAAGGAGAAACGAGCGATAACCGTATAAGAAGGATCGAAAACGTCCTTCGAAAATTTGACTTGAGATAATATAACCGGTAGCACGTAAGAGGCACGAGATAATAGACGATTACGTAATTGGTTTAATATACGGTTGGTGATCGATTAATTGGTAACTGGAAATTTAAATTTTATACAATATTCGATAATTACGAGTGGTTTCGTAGAGACGGAAAATTTGACAAAATAAAAGGAGAGGTGAGTGATTAAAAAATAATAAATTGCGGTAAAGTTACTTAAAAAAACTTTTTTATACAAATATTTGATATTTCTGATTTTTTTTCTTCGGTATCACGGAAGGCATGTGTAAGATTTTTTGTTTTTCTTGAATTTTATTACGCAATCGGCATACTTTACATGCTGACTAATTATTCTTAAATTAATTTCTACATGTGGACTGACTAGTGTGCTTGACGTTACCTCATTCCGACGGTGCAGGTGATACCGATGGAGTTAGACACGTAAATGAACCGGAAATCTCTGGGTTCGTGTATTGCTGAAAATCGGATCGGGCTGTATCTGAATTTATATCTTAATTACGTATCATCATTGGAATCTCTTAGAAAACACCTAGGAACGCTGTAAGATATAGGACAGTCATTAATATAATACGGGTGGGTAGTAGGAAAAAAAAGTGTTTGAAAGCTACGATAACGAGAATTCGTGTGAAGGATAACGATTGAGAGCATTAAGACTCATTACTTTACGAGTTTCGAACGACGCAAGAGATTCACGATGAGATATTTTCAAAGGAGTATCGATAGGACAATCGAATCTGGTAACAATTTATATTGACCCCATTGGCATCAATAACCCTAAAAACTATCCTAGAGAATATTTCTTTCGAAAGAAAACGTAGCGTGAAAAAGTATCTCCGTATTACAATCTCGTTTAAAAATCAAATTCTCAAAGAGCGTTATACCCATCCCGCTAAATCGTTACCGATTTGACCAGATTTAAGTATCGCACATTAATCTTCGCCCGAGATTATATCTTAATTGTAATCGACTGCCACTGTGCCGTGCTCGATAGCCCGTGTCGTTAATTAGGCAATTACACGTACACAAAATTAATACTTACTAAGACACTCAAAATTCCACAGACACTCAATACCAACTTGTTTTGCCAATTTCCAATTTCTTTATATAACAGATACTTTAGCTTTATTATAATTATACATATAATCACAATTATCCATGTGGTCTCTATAAAATTAGAACTCTACCTGAGACGTATAAAAAAATTTAATATCCATGGATAAATATTGCCTAGTCTTTAAATACAGTTTTAACCAGTAACCCTATATGTACCAATTAAGCCTTGTTCCAAGTCTGGTACGTTTGACATTAGCGTCTAATAGATTCAAGCAGGTGAAAACTTAAACCTGGTACCTACACCACAGGGAGGTACACACGTATACTGAAAAGTTTGGCTCGTAAAAATTGAATGGCGCTGCATTTCGCAGGAAGCAATTTTGGTCTAGGGATTCGTACGTGAGCTTCTCTCTGGCTTCTAAAATAATTACAGATCTTCAAAGTGGGGAGACACGCGAGCCCAAGATCTTTTCGGGGTTCCTACCGAGCGATGTCATTAGAGTCGAAACCGCCTGTGAAAACACCTGCCCACCCCTAACGTCATCCCTGGGCTATTAGCGGATTTCTTCCTTCGGGAAGCTTTCCGCAGGGCAACTTTGTATCCTCGGCACGCATCGTACTGGTCCCGCTTCTTCGTGCAGTCTTTACACGCATTTATACAAACGGTTCTCAGGGCACCGAGAATCATGGGACCACGCTACTTTTATATCCCGGTATACGAGTACCAGGACGTCGAAAAAAGTCAATCGTATTAGCGAGCTGATCAGCTGATAAAATCAAACGTGCTCATTTCTTTCGAGAGAATATCTTGTGGCTCCCAGTACTTTTATTATACTACACCCCATATACATAATATCACATGAAACTAGCTACCATCGGACACTATACGTCCACGTGAAAAATCATGTAACGAGCATATAACACAATTGTTGCAGGTCAAGCCGGCGTTAATCAACTGGGTGGTGTATTCGTTAATGGCCGACCTCTGCCTGATTGCGTCAGACAGAGAATCGTACAACTGGCTTTGGTCGGTGTGAGACCCTGTGACATTTCTCGACAGCTCCTCGTCTCGCACGGCTGCGTCTCGAAGATACTGACAAGATTTTATGAGACCGGAAGTATCAGGCCTGGTAGCATCGGTGGCAGCAAGACTAAGGTAAAGAGGTACTTTCCTTAGTATACGATATATATGCGTGTGTACATGTTTATATATATATATATATAAACACACACACTCACACACACACACACATCCATATAGAGGAAGATACGGTTTCGTCAGTTTGAATCACGTAATATAATACAACAGAGGTAAAAATCGAGAGAATAAACGAAGGTGGCGGCGCTATTAGCCTATACGCATGCTAATAATTTATAGTACCGATATAATCTACATATTTAGTCAGTGACAATCTTCGTCCCGTCCTCGAACGACTGACACTCGGACCGGGGTCCTCCACGCCATAACGAAGCTGGATCGACGAGTTTTGTTTTTATCCTTTAGAGATTTTCAAGCGGCGTTAACGAACTCTTCACTGTAGATACCGTAATGAGGGAATCCGTTCGAATGAAACGTACGGCTCTTTTTACACCAACCCCAGGAATCGTGTCCCTATTACATAGCCAATTATTCTCACGAGGGCAAATCGTACTCATGGATGGCAAGTTCGATGCCCCAAGGGCTTAAATCGTTTATGCTTCTTTATTACGTTAATAATACAAAGTTTCGATAGTTTCAAAAAGCCCAAGGAATCTGCAACCTCGAGTGCGTATATCTTCGTTGCTGATGTGATTTTAAGTAAGGCTCGCACGTTGGCTACTTCAGCAATTATCCAAACGCCTTGCAGCGGACATTTGCATAACTTCATGGCTTTGCACGGTTTCTTGCTGGTTGGTTAGCGTTGCGACGCCTTGGGAATCCTGGGTATTAAATTAATAAACGTTACGCTACTTTGGGTAATCGACTTGGTCTGCACTATACAGAGGACTACCTGTCTATTTCGGTTAGCTTACTAGGGTCCATTACGAGAGTCTTTCATGCAGCCAGTGATGATAGGTATATGCATAAGTAGGTGACTTTTTGTTCCTGTATCAAGTTTCCTTGTTTTGCTTTTGTATCGTATCGGAGAAACGTTACTGTCCGTATGCGTACGGTACTGCCATTAAAATTCGATTCTACGTGAATTAGAGGTACTACCTCTATCGTTAGTTTACCGTAGCGAATCTTACATACAACAGGTATGTGCGCGGAGCGTTCTCCTTCCTACGGGATAATTTTTAATCACTCAGTACGGCGAACTCGCGCTAGTAATGCCAGCCTCGTTGCTGGAGTCAGGACTTAAAGGTACTGACTGTACCGTACCACACGCGTGCAATGTTACGTATGATGCTACTAATGACAATATAATTATACGGTACGTCCGAGAGTTTCTTACCGCGGCTCGTATACGTCGCCTTTCTTGCGCTCGAACTTAATGAATTTATTTTAATAACGCGTTCCCATCAAAATGGCGGATATCATGCGTTTGAGAATGAGGAAACTCGCTTAACTCTGCATATGGGATGTGAATACATATGTATATGTATATGTAGGTAGTACTTTGTTGGAACTCATGTACAACGAGACGTTAACGCAATTTCATTGGATTCACTGAACATTCGTGATAAGAAAATCTTCTCCTGCGTATATACACTTCGAACTTTCCCGCCCCTCGATTATTTATTTTTCAATGATCTAACATGCCCGCAGTACGTGTCTGGCTTGGGATCAACTAATTAAAAAGGTTTTAAAAAGATCTAAGATTAGATTAGAACTTGGCGCTCGCAGAGACTTTGCTGGCTGCTTTCGAAATTAAAAGTTACATCAATAATTAGGTAATAGCGAGAAGACCAACCCTTTAATTGCCTGGCAGCATTAACTCGCTGATAGTTCTCGAAGCGAGCTTCGTATTTAAAATTAAAAAATTTTCCTTACTTTTTCCACAATTTTCCATTACAAAACACCAACTTTTCCTGCCAAGTCACCAAAGGTGAGTGTGACCTGTCAAAACAGTAAATCGCCACTGTTGAGGTCAGCCTGTCATTAAAGAAAGTTCCCCTAGAAATCTAGAGGATGCGATCTCCTTCTTCGAAACTCGTCAAGTCATAGGGCGTAGTGCGTTCTCAAAGGCATGTATTTCAGACCTCTTCGTCCAACGATACGGAGTAACAAAAATAGTCGTGCTTTCGTCGCTCTAATTTTTCGTTCGAAAATCTACCCGATAGCTCTTACCAACGTTATTTTATCGTCCGACACCATAAATGGATTCTTTTCGTTTCAACACTCACTTATCTCCTGCAAGCCTGTAGAATTCATCTCCACGTCTGGGTCAAAGACAGTATGTATTTTACTGCAGTATCACGGGCAATGTATAGGATTACAATCTTAAGAACATAGGTTGGTACGCGTGTTAAAAAATACGATCAAAAATGACATCGACTTGCTGACTGTAAGCACCTCGTAAAAGTGACTTCACGATAGCCCGTATAAAAGTAACTATTAATTATATCACACGGCCAATCGTAATACAAGTGGTTCGCACAATTGTGACTAGGAAGCTTCACCACGCGTGTGGCATTTACATAAAGATATATATTTTAAGAAGGGTATTTTTCAGAACTTTTTGTTTGTTGTATTGTAAAGAATTGGCAGTTACGAGGACACTTGGTGTTTAGCAGGACAGTCCTGATCAAATTTACATACTGAAGGTATACTGTCATGGCCATAAAGCGAGAAACACACCGAATTTTCGAAAAAAAATTCTGATGCGTGACAGATGGAATTGTGATGGGCTAAGAAATGGCCACAGCAGGTTAGAATAGGTTAGAACTAGATCGCCACATATCCCAAGGTTTAGTTTTTTTTTTTTAAGAAGCACATTCGCTTGCCATTGTGGATGCCGCACGTCCTCGTAACTACCCTTTGACAAGTTTATATATATATATATATATACACGTATATATAATTTCAACTGAATACAATTGAGCGTAAAACAATATCACACTTGATTCGCACATTAGTAACGGATTTATCAATGATCTACACGTGTTTCCTATTGTATCCGATTGAGAATTGTCAAAACAACGTCCCGTAGTTTCATAATTATCTCCGCGCGTGCATTCCGCTACATGCAGCCTATAATGAGATAGCGGCACGACACTGAAAACTGTCTCATGAAAAATGCACGTCTCGACGCCACTGTAATAAAGCGTCGCGTACGTCGGTACGTTTTCAAGCAATCTGTCCCTATGAACTTGCCAATAGAACTTCCTTTAAATACGGTGTATGAAATCTTAAGTAAAAATTTACTTGTACGTCCTGTTTGCTCCACTTTGGTACAATACTTTTAAAGATTATTGATTATCACGGCACGGAGAGCATTCGCTTTTCCCACGTTTCAAAGTCACCCGTCGCATATTTCCTGGTTATCTGGCAATTAGGATCTACGCCCCTTGGTGGTGGAGTGTTTAAACGGTCGCTGGTAGTCAGTATATTTACTTTTTCAATGCATGATTTAGCGTCACGTCGTTCGTTCGCGCTAGAAAATGCAAACAAGTTCAGGTAAACAGTAAAAGTTTGCATTATTACAGTTCGTTCGATAGTAGATATCAATTAGTATCTATATGTTCCGATCGATACTTACTGTATATGTATACTAATCCTAAATTATACATATTTATCGAATATCGATTATTTCTCGGAGACAAATACATACGATATATAATATATATATATGTACGCATACGTATAATTCATCCATATGTGGATAAGTGCCTCGTGTTTCGGGCACGTAAAGCGAATTTGAGTTAGTAGTTAAAAAAAGGTGCCACTCGTATCTAGTTCCCTATCGTCAGTTACCACGCTACCGATGACACTCAAAAGATAATTACGGAGTTGGTCAACCTGTTCGGCAGTTCGAGTTATCTAACGTTTAGCGCCAGATGTCCGTTTGTCCCACCGGCCAATTTCCTGACCCATGGCTACACACGCTCACGCACTGCCACGCTGACACAGTTGCCCTTGTTTTATTTTTTTTAACATAAGTCCACACGTGTGTACGGGACACGAGAGGGAACAGTATTAGGACAGACAAGGCTGCGCGTAATTGTCGCCACGACGGAAGTGTCAGATTAGAATCTGAGATGCTCCCAAGTGCACGCAATGTCTAACCCTCTACAACTATTAGGTACCTCGCGACCCTTGGGCGAAATACTAAACGTAGGGTTGCCAGTGGTACTCGAACGGTACTTCGGATCGAACCCGCGATCTTTTATTGTTACAAAAAATTGGATGATCATACCGATTTTTGTCTTTTTGATATTATATTGTTGGGGGGGGGGGGGGGCTTGTTTCGAAATTAAAAAAAATATGTATAGTAATAGTTAGAACTTTTTTGTAATAGGCACTGAGGTGGTAAGAATCGGTAGCTAATCCTTGCACTGGCTAATATTTATACATGTAGTATATATATGTATATAGCTTGTCATCTATGTCAGTAGTCGAAAATCTATATATGGTTATTCATATGGGAGGGATTAATAGGTCGAAATATTCTTCCGGTTGACATCCCCGTAGAAATCTCTGTATCCCCTGCTGGCAATCGGTGCGACTCATGTAGATCTCCGATCTTTAAATCTGTCCGAAGGAATAACATTTCCATTGACTTAACATAAAATTATTCGGAGCATTAACATTAATTAGCAATTCAAATTTGACGAATTGAGAACCTCTACTTGCCGGGCAAGCAGATGACGCTCCTAAGCCCTGGCTAAACTGAAATAAAGTACTGAACCTTTGCTATCTGATTGTTCACTACTTCACCTGTGGACGGCATGTGTATTTTGTCGTGCGACCCACCGACCGACAGAGCATCGCGCTAATGTTCGTATCTTTGCAAACGCAAAGGGTCTGAGGGGCTTCGAGTAACGATATCGAAGAGCCGTTGAACATGACGGATTCTCGAGCTAACCGTTCATTTACTTTGCTCGCGTTAGCCGCGCGGTCTACCGAAACTGCTAGATTCGTATGTTCACTTTTTTTTCAACGCAAGTGACGTGACTTTAGTGAGCCTTATAGACGCGTATTACACTCTGGATAATACGATGATCAATGATCATTGAATATGGGATTAGGTTAGAGCGTCATTATCGTAAGTTAAGATCGTGCCCGTGGCTGTCAATATTTGAAATATCGCGAAGACAACTGCTCGTACGATTAATGGCACCGTTAAATCGACATTTTCTTCCACCCGATTTCTCATGAGTGAATATTTTGATTTTACGTTTTAGAATAACCCGCGAGCTTTGCTGTTGCAGCAAGTAGCTACGCCCACGGTCGTCAAGAAGATTCTACGTATGAAGCAGGAGCAGCCCACCATGTTCGCTTGGGAAATACGCGAGCAGCTTGCACGGCAGGGAGCTTGCGATCCACAAAGCTTGCCGTCGGTATCGTCGGTCAACAGGATTCTTAGGGGGGGTGGATTACATACGGAGCACCCTGCTATCGAGGGTAGCACTTCGAGCGGTTATCAGGGCCAGATACCTACCAACGTGGGAGCCAGAGGTAATTTGGAAAAATAAATTTTTTTACACAAAAAAATCATTTCAGTCTTCTTTCTTATACGTATAGGTACAATTGTGGTTAATCAAATAATTTTTTATACAAATGTCCCCAATAAAATCTATTTTTAGTCTTTTTATTATCTATCAAAGAAATTAGCGTATCCCGGTTCAAGATTGACTCGTCAGTGATTGCTGAACGCGGCACGCGAAGCGGTCGAATCCTAAAAAAAATTTAAATGATTTCTTGAAGCTTGGCGTGATCTACCCAATTTGACTGGGCAATAATTCTGCTGAACGAAAGTGCTTCTCGTTACCGGATCACGTCCAATTTGCATGCAGCGTTTATTTTCGGACGTTTGACTGACTTTTAATATCGTTTTGAAACATCTATGCTTCGCTCAGGGTGATTCTACATTATGCTTCTGTTTTTTTTTATTGCTGTACAGATGCCTTGATGAGAACGGATTATCAATTATTCTATCCAGGAGCATTGGGACCCTTGCATATTTCGACAACTTCCGGTGGCACCAGTACACCAACTTGGAATCCGAGTTTTTACTCATCTTTGTATCAAGCGACGACTTTGCACTTGCATCACGGAATGCAGTCATTCACGTAAGTGCATAATCAACATTCTACCGAGGAAGCAGAGCTAATTGTCTACTAATTATCGTATTAACACGTCAGGATCAAGGACGTGGTCAAGTTTTATCGTGATAAAGTATCGAGAAATACGTCCTTGACTGGTTATTGAATTAATCAATTAAAAAATTATTCCTTTCAGATCTTTGGATGCCGAACGTCTTTCCGAGCAACAAGCGAGTCAAAATCAAGTCGACCTCAAGTCAAGTTCCAGTTCAATGGCCGGAAGTGACGATTCGTTGGATAAAAGCGATCTGGACGAGAATACCGAGTCCCAAGGAAATTACAAGTCTTTTCAAAACTCACCGATTATCCTGGAATTGGGACAAAAAATCGGTAGCGATCGGAGTGCTTTTGTCAGGCATGGGACACCGAATTCCGCAGTGAATTTTGAAAATTCACGGCAGAGCCCATCGAGCGTGGAAGGTACTGCGAGTCAGAATTCTGTATCGCAAAGCATTCTTGAAGCTGGAACCGATCAGAACTTGACGAACGAGCCAGGACAAGATAATGGACAGGCACAGCCTCAGAGGAAAAGAAATCCTTACTCCATAGAGGAGCTCCTTAAAAAGGACGAAAATAAAAGGACCGCAAAGAGGCCAAAATTGGCGAACACTGGCGTGGTACAACCCTGCGGCATTATTCTGAATAAAGAGACCTAAGAACTCTATGTGTTACGACGGATCGAATTATCGCTAAGAATGCGATCGTCAGTAGCGTTGTAAATTGTCTTTAGGATAATGATAAGTTAACTTGTAGTTAATTAAATTATTTTAAAAATCAATATCCGCGTGAAAGATACTTAGAGCCATTCGATCCATGCTACTGTCATTATATTCTCTTGCAAAGTGCAACAGACGATGCATCAAGTGGAAGAGAGAAATTTGAATGAGCAATTAACCAAATCGCGAGGATGGAATTCGCGATTCAATTACGACAGTCAGCACGATAGAATCTTTGTATGCAAAAGTCGCAGAATTCGCGACGGATGTAAAGAAGAAGGGACTGGCAAACGGAATGCCGACGTAATAAAGCCATAAACGCTTCCGAAGAGTGTTATAGGCGGGCCATCTTGTACGTGTAATGACGTGAAACGGAAGAGAGAGATAAATGAGAATGAAGGAAGACGAGTTAGCCGCTTGTCGCAAAGGCAAATCCAAGTACGGACGACTGACGGGATAGTCTCGTGCATTTACAACGTTGTAAACGTTTTTATCCCTTTTCTCATCCCGAACTAATTAATGCACTATAAACACTCGCGGTTTAATAGCGACGCCGGTTGATTTTTCTACCGGTTCAGCTCAGGCTATATTCGTCGTACTATTTTAATGCCGAGGTTTCGCGGGAATACGAAAGTTACGCATGGAATAAACGATACCGATAAAAGTTCGTTTCCGTAAGCTAAACGAACTCATTAAACAGATGGAAGGTCGAATTCATTAGCTACTGAACTTACATTACCTAGATATCTGCTTTTTTTTTATTATTTTCTTCGACGGTTTATATATTGGTTTGTAATTTTGCCGCTAGGCGGCGGCACTCTAGGCAAATAACGTACAGATGTACAGTCAGTGGAAACCATAATGAAACGGTGTCTTTTATTCAGGCGTAAATCTTGTATTCCGGATCTTTCTTAGATTCGTTGTAAAATGTGTTATACAAGATGGACAGCCCTAGTTGGTAAGTTGACGTCTACGTTCAAAGGTATTTATTGTAGGATTAAGCACTGTGAAGTGCAGGAGGTGACAATTCTGTCTTCTTTGGCGAAAGAACTTGGTGTCTTACGTATTTTTTATTCTGCGGAAGCTGAGTGTTCGTTTACTGCTGAGTAATAATGTTTGTTTACCAATGGTAATTGTGGCTTTACGTTACCATGCTGTAAATTTATGGCTGCTGGGAGAACCCTGTGTGGATTTATCATCAAGTGCGGAATCATCTCTACATTGCTGGGAGTATATGGAAAATTGTGTACTCCTTTACGACAGGCTCGAGTTCCGTGACTATTTTAAGACGATAACGTCATTCGGATGATTCCTAGTGAATTGTTATGAGATTTCCATGTTGAGTAATTTTGAGAAAAATCTATGAATGGAAAATTTCAATGGTTCAATTCGAATGTTCTTGATGCTGATCGCCAAAAGCGCAGAATTTGTTACTTATGCTAATAATTTCAATAGAATAGTCCTGTACTACAAGCATTGTCACAATGTGAAGTTTTCGTTGGTCATTAAAGTCGGTGGCACAAATTATCACCAAATGTTAAATTTCTTGTTTGCCGTTGTCATAAACGATATTATCCGATAAAATTGCTTTTGCGAGTGAATATAAATGAATTTGGCGAGCATCTTTGTGTCAATGATTTTGTTGACTTACGTTTACCTCAGCTGACAGCCATTCGAGTAAATAAGTATAAAATAACTGATAATGAAATTGTACTGTATCATATCATTAAATATACTAGTCAAAATGTTACGTGTGCATTTGTTACACGTTAAAGTACGAATTCTTTGACCGACCATCCTTTTAACGAAATAGTCATGTACCGAAATATCTTGAAGTTGCAAATTTCCAATTTGAGCTACATGTAATTTTCAAATGATCATGAGCGCATATTTTTCTTTGCCGAAATCTAAGAAACTGCAACAAAAAAGATTAACTTTGTTAGTACTACATTTCCATACAACTAATTAGCTACATTTCGATAGCGCTCGTGTCAAAACTAGTATTTGATAATAGCATTTTTCTATGTATTACCTTATGTAATTATGCAATCATTTCTCAGATATACATAGTAGATAGTCATGCCAGGTTAAAAAAAATTTTAATCACCGTGCTTGGCAAACAGAATTTGTGGCTTGATTTGATGCAAATAGGTTGTACCTGCATTGGAACGTTTCTCATAATTCAAGCCGTAGTAAAATTTCGCAATGCAAAAATGAGTCGACTCCCAGTATTGTATACGACGATTGTTATTTTAACACGTGCGATGCGTCGCAAAAATTGCCCAATTATTAGAATCAAAGTTCCTTACTTCCACTTTACAATACGCAAGGCTGAACATTACAGAATTTACATCTGAAAACTTTGAATGCACAAAAGAAAGCCACAGTTCCACTACCCACGTAAAGATTCAAAGATTCATCTTCAGTAAATTCTACAATCATCAAAATGAATGATGATATTTTTGAAAAGCAATTAGTGTCAAACGACTTTCTCTTTTTACTACGTAATTCTTCCTATAACATAATTCAATTTAGTTACAAATCATTGTGGCTTCATTGAAACTTTTCTTGTGATCGTTGAATTTTTTTTAACAATATTAAAGGTAAGTACCGCATTATCTGTATGAGAGGAGAAAAGAGATTTCAAGAAAGAAATAATCATGTTTTTGTACGTTCGAATCCAGAAGAAAGGCGTTTGGAATTTCAGGTAATTTTATGGAACAGGTAGTGTCACTAGAAATCTAAGGAGTACAGTGAAAGAAATTTAAGTTGTTAAGGTTCGTTACTCAACTCAGTGTTTGTCCAATACATAATTCTTATTAAATACTGAGTAGTGTAACTTTGTTATAAATATTCATTGACTTGGTAATCATTTGATTTCTGTATTTCTCATTGCTCGGTATATAAAATCATGTTACAAAGATTAGGAGTCTTAACTGTCATTGTTACTAATAACTGACCAGTAGCATAAGATACGTACTCGAGTATATTATTTAAATTTAAATAAGTATAGAAATTATATATATACTATATAGCATACGTAACACACGTTATGCATACTCCACTTTTGCATTTAAAAACTAAACGCAATTATAAGTATACGGTTTGAAATGTTTATAAAAATTATTACCTGTCATTCGCACAATTAAACTAACTGGTAATGTTCATTAACATCCATAGGATAACACGTAGCTATTGGTATTAGTCAACCTACGAATAAAATCTAAGGTCCAGGAGATTCTTTTACACTGAACGTCATAGCAAGATGGCCCCTTGAAAATTTGTTCATGAAAGGACTATAATATATATATATAAACGTATAATATATTACGATATATACGAATTTGGAGTAAAGGCACAGAATACGACTGTACCAAAATCATTTACTAGCTCACCAATGTGAAACAATAAAGATCAATCCAATAGATCATATAAACAATCGATCGACTTAACGAGCGGAACCGATCTTCAGTCAGTAGCTCGTATAAAAATGCATAAAGGCACTGATATGACTTATTAACTGGAGCCGTAACTGTTGAATCGCGACGTCCATCTGCTTCAGTCAACAAAATCAAAGTTGAAAATTATGCTGAGAATGACTTAAAGTGTTTGACGACATCGTGTGAACCGGATGTGACGGCGCTGGAGAATAAAGACTATGGTGAGAGTGGGACTTAGCTCTGGAGAGTTCACTGTAGCGGTCCTGTTCCGGTGGTGCTACCAACAGAACTGGTCTCAAAGATAAAGATTTCCTGGATCCAGCAACGCTCTGAGCTTCGTTAACATAACCGGGATTTACTTCTCCTGAAAAAAAGATAAAGATAAACACATGAAACATTAAAGAATATTATCTCCCATCACGTATCTTGAACCATCAAGTGGTCCAGATATTCAGGCTGTCGGATCAAACCATAATATAAATAAACCTAATCGTAGCGTTACCTTTGTACAAGGACCCGTTGTTGAAAGGCTCTGCTTGAAGTCTCACGTGTCTTGAGGCCAAGATGAAAGCAAGGGCTGCCAAGGTCGCAGCATCCAGTGCAGCAATAGCAGCCAATGGTATGGCCCACCTTACAGCACAGGCACCAGGATTGTATCTATTGTTAAGAAAATATAAAAAGTCGTTACGAACAGAGTTCAAAAGTCAATTAGGTAGGGCGATAGAGAAATTATATCTATTTTTAATAGCCATATCGAACAGTTTTCCCATTGAAAAGACAAAAACAAAAATTTCTTTAAAGAAACTGACAAAGAAAAATTTTGTTACCTGGATGCCGAAGCGCCGCAGACTCCACGGATCAATGGCGAATCCCATCCAAGTGGATAAACACAGACTCCAATCGCCATACATATAGCTGGAACAACAATGACGGTATAAATTAACAAATTAAATGTATAGCATAAGAAATGCATGACTAATTCTTAAGATTCCTTATTCTCTTACACTAAGTGCGTCTACAGGTATGTAACAATGGAATAACTGCTTAACCATCCATGAAAATGTACCATCAAGCTCGGTTTAAAAAAAAATGCTAATTCACCAAAGCATCTAGTAGCTTGACTGAAGATCTGTAGTATCTTCGCACTTCCTTATTCTCACATGTTTTAATTAGTTCAGTAAAATCGTTAAAAAAAAGAATCTCATAAAACTTTCAAGCTAAATTTAATAAATTCCTTCTATCCCAGAGCTCACGGTTTTTTCGTATTTCAGAAAGTTATGATATATCTCCCGGCAGTAAGAAACATGTAAAAATGCATAACGCTTTCAAGTATTTAGATAGGTGGGATACCAGTTTGTCCTGTAGAGGCAAGGCGAGGTCGGTAGTGAAAGGAACTCAGGATATTATTTCTTAAAGAGTGGCTCGTCGTTTGCAGCACCGGCATACAGGTGGACATTACGATAAAGCATATATAAAACCGAGGAGGACGATTTCTATATAATATGTCGAAATTTTCGGAAATGTTTTCAACGTTTGATAATCACTTGACGATTCTCATATTTCCAGGATATCAGATAGGTAAAGGCTTCTTTTAGAGAGTTGGCAGCGAGGATTAAATCGGCATTTAAATATCATGTAAGTTCATTTAACGATCGCAAAGATCGAAAAGACAGAAGTCCAATCGAGAGAGATGGTCCGGATCAGAGAAAGGTTGAAATCAAAGTCTCCTCCTCGCTTCCGATCGGAGATGAACCGTAACGCCTCATCCTGTAGCAAAACGTTTTAGCTTCGCATTGAGACTTAGATTCCGATCTTCACAATTCAACAGCTAAGTTTCACTGTCTGCGTAGAAACGACATGCTAGACTGAATTCAGCGAAGTCATGAAGTTAGGCGATTCGATACTTTTCTTTTGATTAGCGATCGAATCAAAACACCTAAATTACATAAATAAAGTTCTGACCGGTGATAAATAGTATAAATAGAAAATGATATTTTTATATATGCTTCTTGATTACATTATTTTTAAGCAACGTACCGAAGGCATATCCAAAAAGAGCAGAAAAGTGCGATGTTTTTCAGTCGTTGACACTGTCACGTGAAAACCGTGGAAAGTTCGCAAGTTTAAAAAAAAAAGTTACGATGCAATTTGCACTCGGGTTACACAGAGAATAATCAGTCTTGGCTCAAGCCAACCACGACAGTGCGCCATAACACGTTCAACGGTACCATAGACAGTTAGTACGTAGACGTACATACAGTGCCACAGGAATTTTTCTTGTAATTTTCTACAGTTGATTAATAAACGGTAAAATATCTAACGGACCTAAAAAAACATCTTGGTGGTTAAAAGTGATAGAGTACAAGATACAGTTATACTGGAAGTGTTAAGAAAAAAAATTAATACCGAGATTACGAAGATTCTTAGAAAATTCTATACCAATGCTTCAATCATTTATTCAGCAGAAATCAAAAGGATAATAATATTTTTAAATAAAGCATCCCAAGACCGTCGGAGTTAATAATAAAGGCGTTAGCGAACGGTACCTTACAGGGTCTTATACATTATAACGGTCTATTCCACATATCGTTCCTAAGGCATATATAGAGTCCTGTAAATACCCAATGATACTATCTTAAAGGTAGGTACACACAGCGCGACAGTCATAAGTCATCTTCCAGTTGCGAACTCGTTTCCGAGTCATTTCTAAGGAATTGGCTGTCCGCGAATAACCAAGTAGGTCAAGTAGGATAAGTATACAGGTTGTCTCACGAAATAACATTTTAATGACTTAATATGTCTTGCAAAGTTCATTTATACTTTAAAAATTTTCAGACTGGCGGCCAATTATAATTGGAACTGAATAATTCTCAATAACAATATTCCTATATACATATATAACAGGTATTAGCATTACTCGATTCAGTGCACCCTGTGCATAAAGTTGTTATATGCGGTTCCGTGTATAAAATGATACTTGAGAAATAATCGTCTCGGTCTTTGACTTGAAAACCACGGCTGTACGTGATTCGTAATGGTCTCTATCTGACTTGATTCATTGTTGCGGAATCAGTCGAGTGGAAAAAGCGTATCGGTTGACTAAACAATGTGAGTGCGCATGACATGGAATTCTTGAAAAATAATAGTCGGTGTTACGTTGAAGATCGTCATAGTCATAATTAACAAGTGTTAATGCGATACGGAGAGAGAATAGTCTAAAGTTTCTGCTGTAGAAACCTGACCTCATGTTTGTCACTGGATAAGCGATGGTGCTGAATGAAAGAAAAAAAGGGGAAAAAACGTTTAATGGAAGACGAGAGTCATTTGTGCCATTGTCAGATTTACTGACACGATATTATCGACAATGGGAGCATGCTAAATGGAAAAGTTGCATCATTTCCTGTACATCAACGCAATTTGCAATTATGTTGTGACGATAAAGCGTTACGGAATTGCAGCTTGTAATGGACTGTGACGTTACGCGGGTAGGATGTACTTTCTAAAACCATGTTTTACGCTCTTTACCTTAGCACTAGTGCACTAATGCATCTTGGGTTCTTGTGTGAATATTTATATACACTTTCGTTTGTTTTCCTACATTTACGGACCCAGCTGTCTCTTTGTTCTTGATTTAAAATTGCTATTACAGTGATAGATAATGAAATGGGAAATTATTTAAATTCTTACCGGATATTACTTGCATCCAGGCGCATATGTAAAATACTGTGGTGCTCTGACAGAAAAAGAATAACAGCATCGCACAAATGGCCAGCAAAGCTATAATGACTGCCACACCTACTAGAATGGTACTTGCTCTGAAAGGAATACTGGCAATAGTGGATAGATCGTCCAGACGACCTATGCATTCCTCTCCGAGTTCACCTGGAAAAGATATTTTTCGATAAAAGCATAATTCTTAATGAATAAAGATATCGTAATATATCTTTAAAATATCTTTTTTTTTTATCAATCTGCTTTAATACTTTACCATTTCCACCGTAACTGCATCGCGTCCAGAGTCCAAACCTTCCAGGATTTTCATGCTCCAAGTCTCCTAACCATTCTGGAGTGACGAAAGCTACTACGCCGATTATGGCGTAACATATGGTGAAAATTCCCCATAGGACTCCAATAGCTTTTGAATTACGTATGTAATTAGTCGCATACATGTGGGACGACTCGACGTACTCAATTTTTGACCCCATCTTGCTTGAGTTCAAAGAGCTAAGAAAGAGAAGGACGTTTTCACGCTGTTATAGCAGTTGTTATTCAAGGATTATGGCGAAATTTTATTGTCTGTTAAAATCCCTCGATTTCTCATCAGACAACGAAATAATGTGAAATTAGCTTTTAATCCAAAAGCTGTGTTTCGTATAAGGAACTATATATTCTTTTGTTTGGTCTTGGGCCTCTCCAGAGCGGAAGTAAAAAGAATGTTGAGACTATAATTTTACACTTTCCCAAAATCATAAAATTCATATATTGCGTCGATATGGCGATTGCGAAGTTCACGCGTTTCATTTCATTGTAAAAAGCGATGCCTTCACAAACCTGATGCAACGCAGAGTTAATTACAAATTCTTAATTATTATACGAAACATCCGGTATACCTTATTTATCACAAGATATGCTCACCCTAAGATCCTTTTGTATTTAATCAACGAGTCTTCCTTGGCATCTCCCAAATCCTTACGAATCACGAAATCTTCACAGGTATGATATATTTCCAAATAATTTCACTCACCTAAATATATCATAACATTTATTTGAGCACTGACATATGGCATGAACAAGAACACTGTAGAGAGATCAACAGATCTTCATATCACGAGAAAATATCATCGCCTCCCAACTAAATTCATCATCACTCAAAAATTCACCACAAACTTTCTAACACCTCATAAAATTCTTTGTTTAAAAATTTCCGTAAACGATGAAACAACGAAAATTCCCAGTACAACGCAACAAGTCGATCCGTTTCACTAAAATCAGAGTATGACGGAAGTAATAAAAAATATCAAGACACTTACAATAATCAAGCGGAAACTTTGTTTGGCCCAAAGAAATGTAACTGTATTGATTATATTAATTAAAATCCACTGGTATAACTGCGAAGCTCGCGCGTCACGATCGGTTCTCGCTGATCCTCGCGATGCACTGAAACTATAGCCTAGTACACCAAGCACATTATTCTGTACAATCTATGGCAAAACTGTGAGCGTTGTTTTCTTAACAGAATATGCACTTTAAGGAGGGCACTTAAAGCACGGCGATATCAAGATGGCTGCCCGGGTGAGGTAAGGTTGCCAGGTGAGACAGTCTACTGAATGGGGCCTTGTGGGCCTCAAAGTAACTTGCCAGAGAAAGGCAAGGAAGCCGGAGTAGGGATGCTATGTTTATTATAATACCCGTCGTCGGACTCCGGCTTAGACGGCGACACAAGTTAACAGTATGTAACGACTATACCAGTATGATACTGTACATACATACATAGCATCACTGCTGGGAATGCATAGATAGTTAAAATATTCCAAAGTCACATAGAAATGGTTAAAATATGTCAAAGTGATGCTACTTCTTATTTTAGGCTTCTATCAGTTTTCTGGTTTCTCTTTACGTATGTCATGAGTTTCATTACTTCTTTTTTCTACTTTCGTAACCGATTGTGGATGAGAAGCAATCATTAAACTATTTGCGCACATAGATGTTTTCTGTTCCAACAAATAGCGGTTTTTTTTCAGTGTTCACATTGTTTTAATAAGTTGCTCAGTTTTCTTATGATATATCGTTACATTTTTTCTGTAATGTAATGCATTTTCTTTAATTAGATTAACGTCATGTTAATTGTATACGAACTAATTGTTGTCTGTGCACAGACACGGGAGAAAGGATATTCTTATTGTGTATGGAGATAATTATAAATTAGGACGGATGTTCTGATATAAACTTTCGCACGTATTCCACGTGAGGATTGACATATATACATACGAATGTGCTCAGCGATCTAGAAATTTGAGAAATGTGCGTGTGCTGCATTTTTTGAGGCGCTCCAACGCAAAATCTGTTGTTGAACTGAAAGTAGGGGAATGATTGACATTTTCCTTACGTTTATCTGGACTTTTTCGACTTTCTTTTTGTGCTCGAGTTTATACTGCGATTACAAATCGGAAATTAAATCAGTGACCTTTAGAATTTAAAATTAATATTCGTAAATAAGGAAATGTGAAAAGATTATGTTTAAAAAATATTATTGGTATAAAAATGTTCTTTCCTGGTAATTTGAAGTGGTATTATAATTTACATGTATAATTGTACATTTTTATTTTCACCCCTAGTTAGTAGTTTATTACGTTGGCCACCATTTGCTGGTTAAGTAAATCCCTACATTTTTGCCTTCAGTTCCGGCGATCTCAGAAATGGCGAACCGCACGGTAAAAGACGCTAAGTCTATTCGCGGGACAAATCCACAGTATTTAGTGGAAAAAATTATAAGGTCTCGTATATACGATTCGAAATATTGGAAAGAAGAATGCTTTGCATTAACGGCAGAGCTCCTCGTCGACAAAGCCATGGAATTGAGGTTCGCATAGTTATACTTGGACATTGTTCCAAAACATTTATTTCTATTAATTTTTATTATCTGTTCTAGAAATACAATAGCTTGAAAATAATATTAATAAAGTAAAGAATATAGCTATTAGTGTATTACTCATCTTTCCTCGTACTGTGTAATTCAAATTTAGTGATTAATTTAAGATTTTGCATGCTGAAAAATAACCTATAGTAGACAACGTCAAAATTAGATATTATCATATATTTCTGTACAGATTCATTGGAGGCGTATTTGGAGGTAATGTAAAACCAACACCATTCCTTTGTCTTATACTAAAGATGTTACAAATTCAACCTGAAAAAGACATCATAGTGGAATTCATAAAGAATGAGGAATTTAAGTACGTCAGAGCACTTGGAGCATTGTACATGAGACTAACAGGAACGTCATTGGATTGTTACAAATACCTGGAACCATTGTTTAATGACAATAGAAAATTAAGAAGGCAAAATAAACAAGGTCAATTTGAATTGGTTCACATGGATGAGTTTATCGATGAACTTCTAAGAGAAGAAAGATCATGTGATGTGATATTACCAAGGATACAAAAGCGGCATGTTTTAGAAGAAAATAATGAATTAGGTAAATGTTTGCACAATGAAAGATAAGTATTATGAAATCCTTTTGGAAATTAAATGTAATAATATCAGTACTCAATTGTACTTCTTATACTTGTAGAAGCTAAAGTCTCAGCATTAGAGGATGATATGGATGAGGGAATGGAGTCTTCAGAAGATGAAGAAATCCCACCAACTAAAGAGGACATACGTAAACGACCTGATGATTATGAAAGGGAAAGGGAACGACACAGAGACCGTGAAAAGAGACATTCTCGCTCCGAAAAGAAATCCGACAGAGAAAAGCAGAGATCTAGAAGCCGAGATCGTGACAGAGACAGGCGAGAAAGGAAACGTAGTAAATCACCAAAAATACATTCGTCCTCCCACAAAGACAAAGACAGGGATAAGGATCGACATCGTAGAGATGACCGTGACAGAGATCGAGACAGAGATCGTGATCGAAGACGAGATCGTGACAGAGCGCGGCATTGAACACTGTATTCAATTTTATTGGTCCTGAAAATCATATTCCAGAATTTTTCCGTTTAATGTAAATTGTATTAAAAAAAAAAAATAAAAATTGTATGAGAATTACTTGCCGCATCTGCAAATTTCAGGTGACAGTATTGCGATGATGTAAATGATAATTATATACAAATATTAAAATCATATTTATTAATATAAATGCTACTTAGTAGCATATCCGTACACTGCATGAATGAGTATGAACATGGACTCCGGATAATGCAATGACTATCATTATCTTCTAGAATCAGTGCGTTAACCCAGGAAGGATACACTATAATAATGTTAGCATTATAAGTACTAGCATTGTATTGAAAATCCGTTTCACATTCACTTATCTTACGATAGCAAGCAAAGAAGCTTCTTACTTAAATTTCCCAAACACATATATATATATATAACATTTTTACATTTGAAAGTACAGATTTTCAACACAATAGAAGTACTTTTAAGCTGCTCATAATAAAATACTTTGAAAATATCATAGCCTGTCTAGAAATACCCATGTTTTTCATTGCATCCATGACGTTTTGTATATTTACATCTTTATACGTTCCATTTTAATTTATGTATGACAATAATAAATAGGGCTCGAATTCCTGAAACAAAGTTGATTCCTCCTTCTGCGCCTTTGACTTCAGCGATATACACAATTGAGGAATGTATAAGCGCAACTTCAGTATAAGGCGCAGATGAAAGTACACGATTTGCCTGGCTAAAAATCTGAGCTCCTTTAATAATTATAAATAGTGAGCAAAGTACGATGTACGTGCGTACATAAAATATTCTAGTGACAATTCCACAGAAAAAATTTCCTTCCATAAAAATGATCTATTTGTTGATGATACTTCGAAAATACGGTATAAATAGTTTTGCCTTTTAAATACAGATTCTGAGTTATTGAATTCAACACGTGTATATTACCTATTTGTATGATGCTGTTGCCAATTAAAGATGACTGACCTCTGTTATATAGTATAGTTCTAGCATTTCTAAGCCTCCCTAACATCTGATTTAGTAGATTGTACAACTAGGGAGGAAAGCAGACGATTTCGACGAGTGGGAAGCTTGCCGCCCGAGCGAAGCGAGGGCGGCAATAACACAAGTCTAAATCGTCTTTCTTCCGTGTTGTACACGGTATTTTTTTCAATAAGCGCAGAAAAATGGTGACTCTCCACGCCTGTTTAGCGGCAAGAAAACAGTTGGTTTCCGACCAATCACAAGGTTATCGTGTTTTCTTCCCGCAGGTTTCTACCATTTTTATGCGCGTGTTGGAAAAAATTCTTTTACATGTTATACACAACGTATAAATTTGTTCAATTGCCTTTATCAAAGTTATATATATTAATACGGTCTCGATAGCGCGAACAAGGCTGATCGTATTATTGGACGAGTATTTTTTTTTATATTCATATAAACGTTAGAATGTCGGTGAATTCAAAATAAATAATCTTTCTTCCTCTTTCTTTATCCATTTCAACAATTTGCTTACAGAATTTATAGCATCTGGTTTTGTCACCAGAGGCTCAAACGTTACGTATAGTTCGAATCCTGAGGTTACCTGAAATTAAAGTTACACATCGACATTATATGCATACATGCTAATAGTATTAAAATTTTCATCGTGAATGAAATTCTACTGAATTTGGAATAGAATTCAACTATTAGCTTACCCATGCTAACATAGTTTCCTTATCTAACTGTTGGAATATTAATTTCAACGGTCGACTAGGTGCATGCAGTCTATGATGTAGACACTGGTATAATCCAAGTAATCTAAAATTAAAAAGTTATTGATTCTAAAATTCTCAAAAACTATGCGTATTCTTTTAATGTAGTGTTTCAATTACCTCTCAACTTCTTCATCGGTGGTGTAGGGTGGTTGGAAGCTAGGGCTCCAAAATTGCGCTGTACTCCTACACTTGTACAAAACATGTCTCATTTCAGGTAACCCAATTTCACCAGTAGTTACAGACTTTTTGTTCATAGACTCGTTTATGGCTTCTAAACAATTTGTTCTGCGCAACTTTTCCACTATTTTCTGCAGGCAAGTAATTTCTTTAGTCAGATACAAGTGCTTGTACATCCAGTGTATGCAATAGCTTTAATAATATTTTAAAGGCTGTGCATACAGAGTCCTATTTTGAGACTTACTTGTTTCGCGTCAGAGAGTGTAAAAAATACATCTCTATCAACAGTGAGCAACAGTAAACAGGCCTGGCAATCTTCCGCCAGATATGACACATGACCATGCATAAAACCGTTAGAATCAAACTTTGGTAAACATATTGGTGTCCAACTTTCAGCACTCTTAAATGATTCCGAACTATCGACCAAATTCTGAATTAAGTGCAAATCTGCCGGATGTATAAAATATTTCTTCATTCTAACTAAAGTTACCAATTGATTGTTAGCTAGAAGTATCGCAAATACAAGATTCTGAAAATGTTCCACATATTATGTTATGTCCAAAACTCGTTGCATTTCAAGCTTGTTTTAGGAGAATACAATTATCTGCATAAATGCATATTTGAGTACAATTTACCTTAATTTTACCACAAGTTTGAACAATTGTTTGTGTAATGGAATCCCTCATTGAGGGTATGAGAGGCAGACACTTAACAGCACCTAGAAAGAATGCTGGCTCTCGATCCATAAAGTTCAACAAGTGATCTATCAGTCTTTCACTGCCAGTTAATAACCTTCGCAAATCAAAGTTTCTTCTCTGATCATAAACTCGTGTTAATTGTGACTGTGTTAAAACTGAGAGAATCTGGTTATATACATATCTGTAAATATTTATGGAAATAGGTTATAATACTGAAAAAGTATTGTAGCTAGAATATGTTGGAGCAAGTGAAAAGATGTACATACGTCAACTGTAATACAAGTTGTGGTACACTTTCCAAAGTTTTGGATACAGACACTAAAATCAGTGGTCCTTTTACAACAAAAACAAAATTTGTATCACCTGCATGCACAGATCTTATCATGTCATTGCCATCCTGGACAAATGATACTAATGCCTGCATAACTCCCATAACAGTAACTAATTTATCTTCCGAGCTATGTCTAGAATATATAGGTTTCCCAGCTTGACTTAAGACAAAGACATGTTTCTTCTGTGCTAACCATGCTTTGCTTCTTAGCGGATCAATATCCAAGCTAGTCTGACCAAACTGATAAGAAATATCTTCCTAGAAAACCAGAGCAAGAGAATCACATTATTAAGAAAATATCTAAGTATAAAGACAGAGGTTATGCAACATACCAACTCAGGATCATCGGGTGATGCAACCTTCTTAAGATCTACAGGACTCGTCGGCGTAGGCGTTACAGGAATGTCTTGAACTTCTTCTTGTATTTCTGAAATCGTACTTGTCGTGCTCTCCTTCATATGTTTGTCATCTATACTGCTGCTCATCTCCTGTTCATATTCCTCAAAGCTGTCAGTGGTAACCAGCATAGTTTCAGCCGATGCTCCAGGTTCGATTCCTGGTTCGGCGATGCCATCACCGACACTGACAGTTTCTTTAGTGGCCATTGCTGAACACGAAAACACTTACCTCTTACCACTATTTATGAATTTTCTCTTTCGATTGACATACAATAACATGCCAAAACGGCTTAGCCGCCATCGTTCACTTTTGGATACCTTATCATTCTGGACATGCTAATAAGTGTCCCTACCGTAAGTTTCTATTGGTAAAATTTACGGCGTGTTCATAAATATGGTCCAATCATGCTCTATCGTTGATTTTGAAAACTGCGGTTACCAACAATGCACGCAGTGAAATTAGTTGGAACCAGGATACCCTTTTAGCCGTCAGATTTGGCCCAAAACCGCCAATTCAGGTTGGAATTACCGAGTACTTCATGCAAACATGAATTTTAATATTAATAAATAATTTAATAAAACATGATGATATATTTATTACAGAAGCCAGTAATTTGACAGAAATAGTACGATCTATGACCTGATCTCTGAAACTTTTCCAATCCAATACGGCACGAGCCGCCGAAGGACTATATAATATTAATGTATATGAGAAGCCTGGTTTTTGTCCGTACTAAGGCTCCGAAACCCCATACTTCCTTCGACAGATTTCATTAAAGTTTGTTACTCGATTCTTTTAAACTACAGGTGGTAACGTGCTTGGAAGCATATACCCGGTGTCGATTGTTATTCATGACAGTTGCCTCTTGCATTTATATTGCTACCAAATAGATGTCTCCAGTATATACCCCTATGCGATGTTCGCAAAAATTCGCCGCGGCTGCTGGTACACTGTCACGCGGAGAATAGAAATATCCTTTGTGTAAACAAATCGGCGACATTCGCTTAGCAAGCTCCAACGAGAATTTAATTATACAAGCTTTAATAACATTGATGCGAAATTTCGTATCGTTTACAAATTATTCGTGCTGTGTCAGTGAAGGTCGTGCGCGATAATCACGACGTCGTTCCCAATGAACGTAGGAAATAACACGAAAATAGTGACTCGAGAACGTGACGAAGGGTCAGTCTCAGCCATCTTGGGAAAATTGCTTATCGTTATCCCGCCAAAGTCTGATGCTGCTACGGCTGCAACTGCTACTGCATACTGTACTCTACCGGCAGGACAACAACGAGCGGCAAACCACGAGTCCATATATTGAGGCCCCCAGAAAACAAGGACAAAATAATGTCTTGCTGATCGCAATGCAGTTTTACCTAATTCGGTGAGTGGTCCATTCCACCAATATACGTTAGCTAGAATGCCGTAATGCATCTTATCCTAAAATATTCTTTTATTTTTCAATGTAACTTTTTCTTATTCACTGGCTTATGATTTCTACCTAACTAATTAAGAATCATAGCTTTGCATACTTATTCTTCTGAGTATTATATATCTGTTGTATATTGCATACTTATCTTTTTGAGTAAACATAATTATATTATGTATTTTACCTCTTCACATTTTTTTCGTATTATGCGGTATATAATATATACCAAATTTACAAGATAGGTACACGGACAAGATAAAAACATGCACAAACACGTTAAATAATTTCACGAGAACAAAATATGAAATTCCTTACGGGATATAGAGGATGGATCCAGAAAATGACCTGGACCCTCCTTGAGACCCGTCTGCGAGTCTCGAGCGAATACCGTAACCGTGACTAGAACGGGTCCTGCCATTTTTCTCTTTTCTCTTATTTTTCGGTTTCCGATTTTCCTCTTTTTTTCAAAACTGTCCATAAGATAACCCCTTATGTATATGCAATTGTCAAACGCGCCGCGGTAAGCGTATGCACGTGTTGCAGGCGCATTAAATCCGGCAGGTGGTTAGTGAGAGAAGCGGCGTTTGTAAACTACCTATATAAAAAAAAATACATTTTAAATTTCTATTGACTCGATGTCTCCAGGCAACAATACTGTTAAACTTTTGTGAACCTTATCTAAATAATTCGCAAAATGCCTAATGCCAAATTCGCTGTCCCCAAAGGTTGCTCAGAAACAGCGTACGAAGATAAGGCTTGACGGAATGTTATTATTTCTTCCGCCCAAAATAAATTATAACTTCAATTGTTTTTATGACTTTCTCTTACGCTTCGCTGTTGATTTACTTTTTGATTTATATTTATGCCTTAAGGTAGTAACTAAATCATACACTTTGAATATGGTGTGCATGTTGTTCATAAGTTTGATCATTTTTTCTGAATCCAAGTACCCGGTGGACTCAGTGTATCCAATTCCAGGATACCAAGGAAGACAGAGCACCAGGAGGTATAGTGTGTCCACGTACAGCGTGAAGAGGTTACGCGCGTTAAGGGGTCGGCTTTCTATATAAAGAAAATACGAAAAGAGAATCCGAGAGCCACAGGGTCAGGTATATACGTTTACATAGGTTAGAAAATACGCGCATAATAGACGGTCCTCGTGATCCTATCAACGAACATATTCTTATCCAGAAAGATAGCCACCTTCCTCGTCTTCAACTTCAATCGTACTCGTATCCCCTGAAAGAAGTACATCAGTACAGTATAAACAGCGACATTTTTCTATGTGAGTTCCTCGATAGAGATAACATTGGTTGAAAGATTGAGGTTAGAGCAACTATCTCTTTTCTATATCTATTTAATCAACAGGAACTCCTCCACAGGAATAGGATGTGCTCCAGTTGACGAGGCTAGCGGTCCTCTCGGTGGAGGTTGCCAATTTAACACTTCCACTTATCAATATTAAATTGCCCCTTGGAAGATACGAACGTGACGTCAGCACGCGGTCCCGCATAGCAACCGAGTGAGGACGGAAGGACAAACAGACGCATGTTACTCGCACGCACACATTCATAAGAACGGTCGTGGTTCTTCGCGAGTATGTAGTGTAGTCGGTTATTGTATATGTGAGAATATATATATATATATATATAGCCACGTGTACATTTTGTGTATATGTGGCCCGAAGCACGCACAGAGGGTTCAAACGGGGCAGCTGCCTGGTTGGATGGCTCGCTAGTTGGATGGGTGACTAGCTGTCTCTTCTTCAGACAGAGTCGGGTGTGCACTCTCTCACGGGCAGATCACTAAATTCGTGATGTACACAGACGCAGATAAAGCACGGGACTCGGATAAGGAACGAGAGAATGTAGGTTAGGGTGATGGAGACGGTAACTACGTGCAGGGTCATCCTCGCAGTAACAATGTTTAGGAAGTCTTCGACTCCATCTTCTTGTCCCTCTTATTATTATTATGATGTTTTTTCCCTTTCATTCTACATTCAATCCTCTTGGCTTCTCTTTTTCATACTTCCCGCACTTTTTCTTTCACAACGTCCTCGTAGGCGGCATCCTCGTGGGCCTGGATCTCCGTTCACCAATACTGCCTACAGCAGCGCCAAGATCACTCTGTCGAGGATGATAATCTTATGCAGGAATTCCAAGTCCCCACGTCCTTTACCACGCAGGAAACGCTTCTGCTAATTTTTTCTTATGTGGACAAAGACTCTTTCTGTTCCTGGAAGTGAGCGAGATTTGTCAATAGGCCTCACTGTTGCTCGAGCGCCATGTTACCGTTGTTACGTTAATAGAATGATCTATGTACTGTTCACTATCGAAAATGACATTGATAGTTACATATTTTATTATTCATATGAAAAATGGGCGTACGTTATATTACCGTGCAAACGACATCAACTATGTTTTTTTATGAATTTGGAATTTCCGTTAATTAGCTTCACGACTGTTCCTTACTAATACATATACCGTAAACGTTAGCCATCTAGTTATCATCTTGAACAAGACCTCAAAAAGTAAGTCTTTCAGATTCTACGAGGTCAATGTAAAAAGATTAAACACTCTAAACGATATTAAGCACCGTTCGCTCTTACATTATGACATAACACCCGCGAAGAAGGGATAGAGCGATGCCTACGTTCTTAACTGACCAGCTCTTTGTTCTAGTGAAGTCTAGTGCGTGCTACCGTTCGACACGCATTAAATTCTCTTTCTCTCTCGTGCTAGACTTCTTTTTTTTTATTCTTCCGCGAGAGCCACATCTGCTTGACGCAACTTTACTTGACTCTCTTGAGCACTTGGCTCTGCTAACTCGTAAACACAAGGAACCTCCCATGAAATAATAAAGTCAGTTTCATATACAGTATACGACATATGCATACTATATGTATGGGCGTAAACCATAAATTCTTCCGTATATGAAGATTTTTCGTGAGACCATATACAGGCTGGTGCGTTTAAACGTGTAAATTTTTAATTTTTGTCTCCTTAATTATCCCGTTGAATCACCATAGGATTTTCGTTTACAAGGGATAACGGGAGTATGCCTCTAAGGAAAGTAGATAGGGACCAATGGAAAAGGATAGGACTAGTCCAATATACATGTAGTATACATTTATACTAGACATATATGTATATGCATAGACAGAGAGACACATGCATTCACATGTATGTGAAACTAGTTTCAATACTTTCTCTCGTTATACTCTAGTGTTCGAGATGTGGTCCTATCGCGGTGGTGAGGGAATGGGGAAGCCGCGCGTTAGAATTCGAGAAATTATGGTGCTTTCTTACGTAAGTACGTTCAGAGTTCTCATAAACAGAGGTTCTCCACACGATGAAGGCTTATCAATGATTGAAGTGCGGTCCTTATGAATGCATGGTGGTTCTACGCGATTATTGGATTTTTAGCCTTTTTTTAATCTGGTAAATTTTTCTCTCTTTCTACGTCTATCGTGACTTACGACACTCGTTTGCTAATGAATGAGAACCTGGAATGTGAAACCTTACCACCTCCATGAGATGAACCTGTCCCAACTTTTCCAAGGAGGTTGCCTGACGCTTGTCCTTCGAGTAAGATTTGTCCATTCAGTATTAGGCGAGAGATGCCGATGATGGATTTCGCCTAAATTTTTTTTATTTTTGCCCTTGTCTGTTTGTTTTATGACGCATTCCTGTAAGTCGACACAGCGTTTAAATTTCATCAACAATCCGTGGTTCGAGAACGGGAATCGCTGCGCAATCAAAATTTAAATGGACCCACGTGCCCGTTTGGTGGCCGCACGAGTAATACAGTAAGAAATAAATAGGAGAAAAAGGAAGTAATAATAAAAGAGAAGCACGCCATGAGGTTGCTCAGTTTTTGTGATATTTACAAACAGTCACGTGGTTCGAGGTTGAGTTTATTTTGACGTTGAAAAGTAAAGTCAAGGAAAGGAAAAACTAAGAGGGAGGGAATTCTTCCAGCGAAGGGACAAGGCTAAATCTTAAGGGAGTATGACTCCATTTCTAACCACGTGCGGACCTCTGCGGGTGGCCAATGTCGAGTAATGAAGTAGTAATATTTGAACGCAGAAACTCGATCGTCGAGTATCTGGTGGGTTAGTCCGAATTTAGAAGAGAAATCTCTCACGCGAAGAATCATCGCCTTGGGCCTTCTCCAAGGATCACACATGTATATCCCAAATATATTCACGTGTCATATACACATTATATTCGTATAATATAATATATTATATTTATATCATAAAGAAGCCTATCATCTGCAAATTGTTTCAGCAATACATATATTTAAATAACTATAAATTGACTGAGAAAACAAAGATGGTCGAGTAATTCAAGGGTCAATTCACCGGATCCGCTCTTTTGCACAATTGTAATGGAACCGACCGGTTCCCAGCATCCGGACAATGGACGGACCGCGAAAGGCCTTGCAGCTTCCTACGAACCTTTTTACTCTTCTTACTCACAATCAGTCTTTTACTCTTTACTCTCACGCCTTTTGCGCGGGCACCATGCGCACGCACAGCCGTGCAAATACACAAGCTACTTTTCATCCTTTTGAATCACCTTCTTTCCCTCCTGGACTTGACCCTCATCTTTCTTTTTATCATAACCTCGCATTCTTTTTCTTCAAGGATAATAAAGCGCGCACCGCAGTAGTACCGTAAAATTTGGCATATCTTGCATCAATACCCAACAGGGACTTCCGGTAGCTTTAAAGCTTTCTTTTCGACGTATATTGTGCAGATACATATTATAAATATAATTTCAGCGTATCATCAGCGTCCTCGAATTTTCTATAATATCTTAAAAATATTGAGATTATGTCGCATATATATGACAAAGCCATAAAAAAAGTATTCTTCGTTAACCTGTCGCCCGATCGGACTGTGTATGGCTTATACATAAAACTCTAAAAGAAATTCTTCGGCTGTTTCCACATGGATTCCCACGTAGGAGAAGAAGTCGTATGTGCCGGTATGTGTCGTGACGCCGTGAAATGCTGTGCGGGCTGGATACGAACACATCGAAATGAAATAATATCTCGACAGATACAGGATAGACGTGGTAGTGTAACACTACACTATACCATCGGCCTACCATGGACTCTATCGCTATGGTGGGGAGTCTCCCTTTTTTATTTCACAGTGCGGCAACATCCCTCCAGAACTTCGTGTCTTTCCGTGGGTGTTCGTTCAGCTTCGTATTCGTCCCTTCTAACACGGGAATACGCAGGCCTGTGTATTCCCCCACTCTAACTACTCGTAGCCCTTCCCGCCTCGTTTAGACCCTGACCAAGCGGTGTAGGTACCCTTAGTTGGAATCCGACCACTGTACTGGGTGGTTCAGCGCGTCGAGGGTTCTTGATGATTTTTCTTTCTCCTTTCTCGATAGTTCCGTAACAACACAACGCGTTTCCCTCGTAAACAGACAACGAAGTATGGCGACCGGAAATCTCTTTGATATATCACCCTCGGCGTCAAACATTTAAATTCACTGATATCTACGTGATCTTTAACTTACAACAAACATTCGAACATCGTAACCGTCACAAGAATTTCCCGCGCTACATTATATATTTTATGTACGCGTTCAACGACGCAGGAGAGATTGAAATTCTCTGCACTCTCGTTCCGCATGGGATTCTCTCCTCGTGTATTTATTTTTCGCGGTCATCATTTTCATATCCTACCAAATTTATTGTGCTACTGTCTACTGGCAACACTGGAAGATACCGAGAAGCTTGGGAAACAAAAGAAATACAATTCGACGTTCGGAAAATCGTCAAAGAAGCTCGACTAAAGAGTAACAATAGGATACATGAGGCAGAACGTAATGAATTATGGGAAGTGTTTGTGAAGAGTTTTACTCGGTGCCATGATGACTGTGCTGGGATAAATCATTGTTGGAAGGTCTAGCTCTATCACGCGCGAAGAGTCCTCGAGGATTGCGTCGTCGCTTGGCCAGGTCCTCCAAGGATGGATCTAATACCGGGTGGAGTTCTTCTACCAGCTAAAGTCGTGGATATATCCTCGTACCATTCAACATTTTATTCTCCACCACCGACTGAAGCGTAAGTCACTATGTATTTCATTAGCATAACCTTAAAATCCTTACGATATCCTGTGTCCTTTGTACGCTCCAATTTTCTTAATGTTGTGAAACGTGTTAATAATACAGAATTTCTGCATTATTATTGTTAGAAACTACAGTGTTTACGAGTCTTGATAATAATTTTAAACATGACATTAACACGCGTATGTAGAAATGTTTCTTGGGGTACGTAGGTCATACCGGAAGTCACTGTTTCAATATTGATATCAAAAGGATGCTGTCTTATCGCTGGCGCCGATTGTGGAAGGACTTGTGTTCACTTTTTTCTTACTCTTTGCCGAAGCTCAGACTTCCATTTACGTTACATACAATATTCAGCTTGACTCTTAGCTTCTAGAGACGCTTCTCTAAATTTTCTACTGTTATATCTCTCTCGGTCATTTTGTATGCCTATTATGTACTAACTCCATACGTATAAACACGAGTGACTACATTTGTCGTATGTGCATTCAGACGCTATTCTCTCGTGTGCATATGTACGTGAGTATGCACGTCTCTGCCTCTTGGACGTATAACGGGTTGTGGTATAGCAGGCGCATACATGTAACGTCGCTGTATAGTACATAGCACACCTATATATGTAATTTAAAGCGATTCTCAGATTTAGAAGGTCATATGTGAGCGCACCTCTTCTAGTAGCACGTGTTGCTATGTCCGATCCTTCTGGACCTTTGTTTTTTCGGTTAGAAGTCCTAGACAGAATTCTGATCTCGTTCCTTTTAAATGGTCTAATTTTTTGATTCATTGTCAGTCTATCTTTGTATTATTTATTTCATCTCTTTTTAGATTTTTCAGATAACAGGAATATTCAGCATCTCTCGTGAATAATCTGTTTGATTTCTCTCAAACGAAATTCGGAAACTTGAAACGTATAAAAGTTCGTCAATGTGATAATGTCCTAACATGAAGCCACTTACAAAAACCGGAATTGATTAGCATGCGATTCTCATCAATGGCTTCCGTTTGTTTATCGATCACGTTACTTCAGATCTTTTTCTCTCAAGTTTATTTAAAATGTTTTTCCTCTCTTTTCGTTTCATTTCTTTTTCATAACGGGAATTAAGTTAATGTGGTCGGCACTTTTTGTCTGTCTCTGTGTTTCTTTGAATTTCTCTCACTCATCTTTTAATTTTGTCAATAAATTTACGTTATATATATGTATACACATACAATTCTCAAGGAGAGAACCATTCGAAGACATTTTTCTCTTTTGATGAAATCTGTAAGGGAGAATTTTCGGACTCTTATTTCGTCACGTGGTTCTCTAGAAGCTTGTGCACGCACACTGTGCTTCTATACGTGTGCAACCCTTGGCGAGGGTCCCCGAAGACTGATAGCAGCTGCACCCTCCTTTGAACAATACACTGTTCCCAGCGGCGACCATATACGTACACACATATGTGAACATGCGAACGCACGCATCTCCTCTCTCATATTGGGCACATTGGGGTGAGATTCGGAAGGCCAAATTGTAAATTTGCCAAGGGGTTGTTTCTTAGACGGGATATCCTACGTCTGGGACAGGCTTAGTATATGTATGTGTATGTATGGGATAAAACTCCAGGGAGAACGCCAGGTTCTCTTTTATTTTCGATCCTCGAGGGAGTCTTTGGGGGGTTCCGTCCATTTGCTCCTAGCATTGGTCCACGCGAGACAGTCACCCTTGATTGCGTGCATCTGCCCTCCCTTCAACTTAATTTTCAGAAGCTGCTTTTTTTTTGTAATTCTTCATTTTTCAGGGAATTCTTTATTTTGAAATCTTTTCAGAATTTGCCAAGATTTTTGGAAAATATCTTAATTCATAAGTTAATAGATGATATTTTTATGGTACTCGACATCGTAACAAATACTGACAGGCAATACAGTTATTTGCATAAAATGTTATTTTGTTAATATAAATTCTCTTTTAACGAAGCCTTCACCACTCCTATGATTTTGATTTCGTACACTTTTCACGTCGGCCCATATTCTTTTACTCGGGTAAGTCTATACCCTTGTGTATATATACCCCCTCGTGATTCGATATAGCATCCCCGTGATTGTCTCAAGTATTCTCAAGGCGTTTTGTAGCTTTCTTTTTTGTTCACTCTTTACAATGCATGCACTTCTCCACCCATGGTTAGGAACCTTCCCAAAGTATCGAATTCGCGGTACCCGATTCGACTTCCCTAGCCAGGGTTATGGGGAATAGAAAATGAAAGATACACTTTCGCGGTGAGTTTTTGGTATGGGAAAAATTTTCATACCGCCATAATGTCTCATATACCTATATATAAAATACACACAGCACGTACGTGATATACCGTAACGCTGAAATACCGTATGGAATATGAGACCGTGCGAAAATGAGACTATGAGGTTTCGTCTCTTGGCACCATAAGGTTACGTGGGTGTCCCGCGTGAGTACATGGGATGCCCACCAGGTCAATTTGTATTTATTTCTTTATTAAAACCATAATTTATCGGAGGTTCCATATCGGACACCCTAATGAAAAATTCCCACGGTGCGAATTAAGGATTCACGGGAAAAGCGGCAGATCGCACTTGTCATGGGAACGAGCATGGGGTTTCCATCGGAACCGATGAGTTGGTTAGTCCTATACTTTCTTACTACCATATAGCTATACATTATACCATAAGGGGGGATGAATCCCGAGGGTTGCTACTTCCCGCCTTTTTACCTTTTCACATCCCCATATACATATGTAACGCACCATAGCATTACTTCAAAGTCCATGCCCCATATAGACATATACGCAGTTTGTAAATGTCCGCGCTGCCTTTACACGTACCCCTCCTCCTTCCGCTCCACCCTCCCCATAAAATCGAGACCGTGGGTATTCCATGGTGACGCATACTCACGCATTGTCCCATACATAGGCATTACCTGAACACGCGTAGTCCCCATCCTCGGGACCTTTCCTATGGGGTGGAAATTGGCCGCGTGCGAGAATACTCCATGGGCATCAGGGCAGGTGGTGGCCAGATGTCTCGTAAGGGTCTTCTACTGCACTCCACGTTGAACCACCATAGCTTATATATTACACCCTGGTTTCTACCACCCAACTCCCCCCCCCCCCCCCCCCATACGCAACCCGTATACCTTCGCACTCGCATATCCCATAAAATACACCACGAGCATACTCAATATTTCTATAAAGATACTTGGCTTCTGCGTTTATATCGATTCACTCTCTTCCCCCCTTATCCCCTTGGTATTAAATTTTTTTTATATACAATCGTATACGTATCTCTATGTCGTATAGGACTGTGTCGTCCCATGATGAGTATAGATAATTTATGGGTATTATCCCATCGAAACGAATGGGCGTATCATCTTATCGCATATTCGCTACGGATTATCCCTCGATATATTTAAGTATACAATCATGCACTGTGCCTCCTGTCGTATACGTATAAATGATGACTGTTATAATAATATGGACGACTAATAGCACTATGTCAAAATATACAAAGTCGTCATCCTCTATCACTTGTCCGGTATTCTTCCTCGTGTACGAGCTGGACGAAATTGTAGGATCGAATAGAAAGTAGCTAACGACGAGAAATTGTATTAGAAAGAAAATATTGTCGCGCTTGAGAATTGTCAGCGATAAAAAAAAGCTGTGTTCTATAAGTAACGGAAACTGTTACGAGTTAGCGGCCAGTCTGGATGAATCAGTTCGTCCTCTCTCTCTCTCTCTCTCTCTCTCTCTCTCTCTCTCTCTCTCTCTCTCTCTCTCTCTCTCTCTC
>JARQSV010000400.1:1138742-1151121 GCA_030142285.1 Calameuta idolon
CCCCCCCCTCACACACACACACACACTTCTCACCTTTTTCCTTTTGCTCGCACGTTCTCTATCTCCCTGGCCTTCTTGCTCCTTTTTTTTCTTACTCCGACATTTCTCCTTTATTTGTGAATGAAGTGTTTTTTCATTCATGAGTCGTGTGGAAGCTGAAACGAGTCTCGTTAGAATGGGATGCGCGATTCGCAAGAATGAACACGTAATATGCCACTTCGAAAAATTCACACAGCTATGCATACATATATGTATGCGTGAACACGTGTAATTGTCAATTTCCGGAAATATCTGGAATTTCATGGTTTACGTGGGAATTAATAGAAAAATTCACCAGTCACTTTCGACTTGATCTCGCTGGTAACATTTGTGAATTACAGCAGGTGCATCCTCCGTCCCTGTTGTTTCACGTCCAAGTGAAAATTCCCAGCATGGCGCAAACTAATTATATATTTATTATATGCAAGAGCATGTGTGCAGTGCACGTACGTACGAACAGGCACAAGGTTTCTGGGTGAGAGTGAGAAAAATGACGTGATAAATTTTTTTGGCAATTTGTCATTGCCCCCCCCCCCCCCCCCCCGGACTGTCAATTCCCAAGGGATGGAGTATCTAACGTTACGGGGGTGTGTGTGACAGCTGATTTGCCGTCGACTCGTGCCATGTCCCGTTCCTCTTTTGCATAAGTACTTATTTCTTCTTCCCGTTCCTTTGCACCTGGTGCAAGCATGTTTATCACCACCACCACCTCCCGTCTTCCTCTTCCTCTCGATTCCTTCTCGTTCATTCTTACCATTTGTCTTTTTTTCCTCCTCCACTTCTCGCTCATCCTCCTGTTCCACGGGACTTCCTCCTTCGCACCCGGAGGACACTTGGCCCTTTCCGCCCTGATAACCTTACGCGGCCTGTGCAGCATACGCGCACGTACAATGGTTAACAGCGTGGCGACTAATGGATGGTAGTAACAGGGTGGGAAAATAGTCAGGCTGCTGTTCTATACGTAGGAAGTTAGGAAATAAGGAAGTGCCGAAGGAACAACTGACTTGAAAAAGGGGGAGTAGAGTGGGATGGCAATGGCGGTGCCGATGGCAGGCACCCCCAATTTCTCCTTCCTCGTAACTCGCAGATGTCCCTCGAAGGTTTCTACCCGCCCCTCTCACCTTTCCATCACCTTTAACTTTTTTGCCTCCCATTTTTCCCTTAGTTAGAATTAACTTTTTTTTCTCACGTATTCTCACGTACATATTTCATCGCTTCCACTCTTTGCGTTACTCTGCCCTGCGCGCGGCTATTTTCTCTTTTTTCTCACTAGTTTACATACGTAATCCAGCATGCCCCGATCTGCCCTCCATATACAGTTTCCGCGCAGACTTATCTGCCTTTGAAAATCGCGAGAATCGGATGTATCCCTCGTCAGATGGTGATCGCGTTTGTTTGTTCCCACGTGGATGGCTTATCGGTCGCCAAACCCTGCAAGGTAAAATGAATTGTATACAAATGACGACCAGCCGTCAGGTACGATGGCTACGGCGTTTCCCTCTCTGATCTCATCGGTCAAGGTGAATTTGAAAAATTTCTAATGATTCGGCAAGCGTATCGATCGTCGCCATTGTGTGCAATTGACGTGTCTCTGCTCCATCCATATACCGTCTCTCAACGTCCCATCGATACAGACGCATTATCTGGGTATAGTGAATTTAAACCGACCCGACAAAAGAATCCTCCGCAACGTCTCGGCTTAGCGTAGAATCTTTAAAGGGACTATCTAGCTTGCCTCACACCACTCGCATCTCTCGGCATTGATCCTCGAGAGAAAACCTGGCACGTGCTAGAAAATGGGCCAGGGTCCCGATAGTCTGCTGGGCCCGATGGACATCTGCTCTTCTTGGCACCTGCCATCCTAGGATCGTAAGGACGACGAGTTAGCTTCCTGACCACGATGTGCAGTGTAGCTGTGTACCATCCTCTTGATTTTTCTGTAAGTTCTGTTATTATGTATATCCCATGAGACAGAGGAACTTGTTGGACATCTAACGAAGAGCTATTCGAAATATGCCAATAACAGGCGTATACGTAAATATCATGGATTGGGTCCGCTTAGTCGTTTGCGAAATTGAAAGGAATAATTTGGCAGCTTACGCAGTGAGTGGTTGGAGTAGGAAAAGAGGCATGTGTGTCTAGTTGTCGGCCTTATGGGACCGACTAATACATATAGAAGGTTAGGGTCTACCCGGGTAACAGTTTTAACGGTCGCGAATTCCTTGGTTGGCATAAACAAGCGGCAGTTATACAATCAGGATTTAAATGATACATAGATCGCGTGTGACTGTGAAGCATGCTGACTGCGCGCGCAACTGGCAAAAGGGAGGGAGCCTCGGATTTTATGTTTCGGTCAGGGGTCAAAGTGGTAGGAGGATGATTTGGATGTCGGGAATAGATAAAAAAAATAGATTGAAACGAGGTCCTAAAGAGTACGCGATGTATCTATTTATAGTGCTAATCCCATATATGATCGTATATGCTCTGTTGTATATACTTATATATATAATATGGATTCTCTCTGTCTCTCTCTTGCTGAAGTCTCTATTCACACAAATACTCGGTGAAATAATTTCACACGTATGAACACGCGTATACATTTTTACGGATTCATTTAAGGAGAGTTTGAGAGTGCGATGCTTCCCTCGGGCGATTTCGCACATATAATCCGCGATTGTGGACGCATGATTTCGTCCAACACACGGTCCCCCTATACGTTTCATAAGATTTTGATTAGATTAATATAGTCACATGAGCACATCTACTTCCAGCACAGCTGGCTTTTGTCTATATAAGTGTACTTGGGTATGTAGAGTTTAGAAATTTTCGCGATTTCGTGAGCCCGGTGTTTCCTGCGAAATTGGTTAACCACATGGGGTCGGTCGGTGCCTCGTAAAACCCCGCGACACACACGTGTCCGAACAAAATTTGAATTCTCAAGGATACTACCGACCGTTTGACACGATCCTACAAAATTACGTAAGTCACTCGTCATTCTGATGTTCCGGTGGTGGAGGCAGAGGTGAAGCAGAAGGAATATATAGATACTTCTTTGTACAATGACGAAATGAGAATCTATCGGGAGTATGTAAAAAGTAAAGGAACGTGCGCAACAGTGACATATTAAAAAGACAAGATCGAACTGAAATATGATATCCTACCAAGTTCTTCCGTTCTTTGCCATATATATGCAAGCAGTACCTTGTGTATTGAAGTTCCCGTAAAATCGATAGAGAAATACCCAGGGTGTTTCGTACCCTCGTGCACGTACAGCCCCCATAGGGACAGCTGCGTACACGGTGTTGCGCTGAACCCTCATCCTCCTTGTACCTCGAGTCCTATGACACCCCCCTGCCCTGGCCCATCAAAACCCTCGACTAAATTTTCCCCACGTGTGTCTCGTACACTCGTGATAGTTTTTGGGGGAGGCCCCGTAACAATGTTCATGGGACACCAGTGTAGTTAAATGGGCGGGGGGGGGGGGGGCATATAACGAGAGAACCAAGCAAGGCTCCATTAGTAATTCCTCATCCGTAGCATCTACATACCGAAGACAAAGAGGCTGGTGTACAGTGTATGCGATACAGTCAGGAGTAAAAGGTATATAGTTCTGAATTAGTAAAAGACGGTGAATCGAAGAAGGGAAAGGTGGCTAATAGGTGAAGGGTCGAAGGTATAGAGTAGTAGTGTACACACGGCCCAACAGAGAGGCAAAGGTTGCACATGTCGTCATCGTCATCGTGATGGTGAAGCATATGCTAGGCACAGATGGCACCAGGGTGCCCTTATCACCCTCGATGAAAATAATCATACCTTTGTCCTCGACAGGGTGCATTTGCCTCGTGCATCGATCGCACTTTTAAAGGGCCGCCCCCTTCCTCCTCACCTTCTACCAGTGTATCTATCTAGGACGTAGGGTCCCGGTACCGTGATCGGTATAAAACAAAAGGACATGAGACAGAGAAATGGACGGTGCATCGTATCCTCTCGTATCTTTTTTAAGTCAAATTGAAAGAAAAAAGAACGTCGCAATCTTCACCGCTGGATCGTAATCAGTTTAGCGAGAAATTTGTGATAACGCAGATATGTCTACCATAAACCCGATAACGTTACGCTCCTGTTACGTCATCGTTGATGCATTACCAGCTTCGCTGAAATGCAATTCTCATGCACGGGGAACCATCTCACATGCGAGTTCCCATGGCGCCTGTCAATCTCGTGACCGATATGCCTTTGTATTTTTTATTTTTTTTTTTCGTATGATTTTTCCTTGAGCGAAGAGATCCGCTAAGATCCAGAAGGAGCAAATAATGGCAATACGTGCATTTTGTCAAGTGCGTTGGTACTGCCATCTGTGTTTCATGTTTTGTGATTATCGAGTACCTGCGTCACTTATACGGGATATGCGAAATTTGAAAATATCTATGCTTTTTGAAATACTTTCGTTAGATTTGTTATATCGTGTGTGTCTTTTATGACATATTATTATAGGATCATGGAATCGACTGACTATGATATTGTTAAGGTGTTCTCCAAAATTATTTCCTTCAATATCAGTGTGCAGTTATAGTCGGTGACTTTTTATTAGACTTTCGTTCACTTTTATCTTCTCTGCCTTTAGTTGTGAAAGAACATTTTCGACTGTTGTGTTCACATTTTATTTTGGAGTTATTGCAATTTAATTAACAGATATATATATATATATATAATATGTATATATATATATACCATATTGACTGTGCAATAGTAAGTTAACGTTGTGTAAATTTTGGCAAAGGAATTTTTATTTTAATCACCGCCTGTCGAATGGCAACCCAATTATCACAGTGTATTAAAGCTGTTAAACTGTAGCAACGGAGAGTTCAATATCTCATTGATATATACTGAATGGGGTGTAGTCATTTGAGTATGTGAATGATAGAATAGGGAAGACCGGCGTCAGTTGAAACACGGTATCGAATGAAACAAAACCGTTTAATCTGACATCTATTGGCAGCGAATTAACTATAATTGCCTGATCAGTTGTAATATTGTTTCTAAAGAAAAAGTGACGAAAATTTCACAAGAAAAATTATGTGAGATGCATCGGTTCATTCATTACTTACGATTTTATTTCATGCTGGAAACAGTGATTTAATGGGATTTCCTAGTGCTTACCGCATAAAATCCGGTTAATAATATTCAAATACAAGCCAAAACGAGATTGTATTCACTTGTATGCGAATTGTGTGCACACATGATACGTATGAAAGTATTAACAGGATACATATACCTGTATATATACATATATACATACACGCACGCACACACAAATGACCAGGAAATTCGGCCTGTTCTTCACTTCAGGTATGTAAGAGGAAGTTCGCGGTCTATTCGCGAGGCATAGTAGAAGTTCCTTTTTGGCAGGAAGTTAATTAGATGTGAAACACTTGCGCGACACAAAAATACCGGATGCGGTTTGGTTCGTCGGGTTGCTTCTTGGTGGGTACCCATTGACAATAAAAAAGGAAGAGCAAGACAGAACGGAGTAAAAGAAGAAAAAGAGGAGGGGAGCTCCTTAAGAAATGTCCTGAAACGGGAAGGAAATTAGTGAGAATGACAGGAAAAGCTTAATGTTCAGCGAGCCATGATATCCTGGCGGAAGTTTGCCGAAGGATCTCGATCGTGCTGTACAAAACTGAAAAGCAGGAGTAGACAGGAAGTCAAAGATTTAGAATAAATTCCGGAAACGAATTTGGTCGATCTAGATTTCTTATAGAAGATACCCTTTTTCGGCATTGAACACTATTGAAAGGATGTAATTATATTTTTCTTTTTCTCTTTTTTTTTTTACAGCTCACGATCCGGATATGACTCGAGCAGCGGTGACGATTCCGAGAGCGAGAACTCCTCTTTGGCGCAGATAAGCACTCAAAGTCAAAATCTCGGAAGTAACTCGGGACAGGGACAGGGGAAACATATAAATAAAGGTCGCTGGACGAAGGAAGAGGTAAAATAAAATTTTTAAAGCAGTTTTTAAGCAGTTAAGCTCCCGTTAAGGAAAGGTATATTCATAAGGGTGTCTATTATTCTTATTTCAGGATGCTCTATTGAAGCAACTGGTGAGCAGCGCTGATCAGCTTGGATCTGGATTAAGGTGGGACGCCGTAGCAGCCCACTTTCCAGACAGAAGCGATGTGCAGTGCCAACAAAGATGGGCCAAAGTTGTGAATCCCGAGTTGGTCAAGGGTCCTTGGACTAAGGAGGTTAGTTATTTCGTGGTGCAGGTCAGGCCCGGTGAGCAGTATGAAGTAAGAGATAGCCCTTCTCTCATTGTCGGGCCAGTAACTACAGATGAAGAAGAATGTATGTACGTACACGTAGCACATGTCCAAATCCCAGGACGGACTTCCAAGAAGTAACGGTTGATCCGGACCAGTCGAAACAAAAGGACTCTCTCGCACTCAGTCTGTTTCTGTCTCACTCTCTGCCCCCCCCCCCCTTCTTTAGAAGCCGCTGGTATATATTTGGGAGGACTTTAACCCAGGATTTTATAAGGGGCCAAGGGGCCCTACGGAATACAGTCCTGAAGGGTCTGTGCGGACTATTTCGGGGCCCCTTAGGGTCCCTTTAAAGAAGCCCCCGAAAATCGTGCCGGACGAAACTGGTTTCTTCTTTTGACTGGCCTCCCTTCTCTATCTGAACGTACTGCTTCTACTGTGATTTCTGACTATGAGCACTAGGGAAGAAATGTAACAGCCTGACAGTTGGTACTCCCTTATTATTATTTTTTCCATTTTTTTTGCATTCGTCGCCTGGAAACACTAGTTTAATTGTTTATTCGCTTAACTACTTGGTTCTCTTCTCCTTCTCTTATTTCATTCTCTGGATCTCAGCGTGTAACGGTGTGTACCGTAGACGAGTACACTGACAAAAGGGTGCGGTGCATTATGTTGATTGTGTTGTGGCTATGCTTTCCCACGCAACATTCCACCGCGCCATAGGCGCCGCTTACAGTGTCCTATGGTATCCTTATCTTAGTGTACATTACAATTTAGCAAATTGTCATTTTTTAATTAGAATTAAAATTGACTTATTCCATCTCACTTTTATCTTTCCTGTACTTTTAGTAGCTGGGGATGCAATCCCGTTACTTGGATTAATTGATTGCAGCTTCACTGTATCCCGCGTAAGATCCACTAAGTGTCGTACCTATATAATGCACTCTCACGGATCTTGGCGCAGTGCACTGTACAGGCGATGCAATAAGAATATCACGCTCCTCGTGATGCTGTGTTGTGCAGCGTGCCAATGCACTCAGCAACAGAGCCAAGGGCAAACCTCTTTTCTTTTACTCTTTGATTCTCTCTCGCCTTTTCCTTGCCTTGCTCTCTTTCCAGCCATTCATTCCTGTTAAGGATAGTGGATGCACCTGGTGCAGAATCTTCTCTCAGGGCCGTTCCCTAGAATCTTATCCGGAGTCTGTGCATCGTTCTCCAAGTGCATAGAATTTAGGGTTATACAGTTGCATAGTGTGCCCCGTTTACGTCTGTCAATTTTAGACAAGGTCAGGAACATATTAACCTAAAGTATCGGATGCTAGTGTAGTGTAGTGCACAGTGTAGACGTGATATGTTCCATTTAATATGTCTGACGGAATTTTTTTGTTTTATTGATCCTGATCAGGAAGACGAGAAGGTTGTGGAACTCGTGGAAAAATACGGACCCAAAAAGTGGACACTTATAGCCAGACATTTAAAGGGTCGAATCGGTAAACAGTGCCGTGAAAGATGGCACAATCATCTGAATCCTGGTATAAAGAAAAGCGCCTGGACAGAAGCGGAGGACAGGATCATCGTCGAAGCGCATCGTCGGGTAGGGAACCAATGGGCAAAAATTGCCAAGCTTCTCCCGGGTAGAACCGACAATGCCATTAAGAATCATTGGAACAGTACTATGAGGCGGAAATACGAAGCTGAAGAAGGTAGAACGACAGGAAGTACAAGAGGTACACATTTAATTACTGGTTATTATGATAATTTATTATCAATACGGAAACTTTTTTATATGATTTTCATGACAGGTAGAGGTAGAAGAAAAGCCACGGAAACGGTATCCGTTTCGAAAAAGGAACAGCCTGTACAAAATGATGAAAATTCTGGTCAAGGTGTACCGTGCGTCACTGGTAACAGTAGTTCTACCTTGACGGCTGTAAGCGCCACTCAGGAACTTGACATCGAGCAATTGGATTGGAGTAGGGCGTGGGGTCAATCGCAAGAGGAGCAGACACAGCGACAGCAAACTCGACAACAGCAACATGGGGGTACCCATTTTCAGAATTTGATCGAAATTGCTGAACGTATTGTCAGTACGGACACTCAGTTAGAATCACCACCCAGGAGTGGATTGGTCGATGACAAGAATGTGGACGTATCGCCCTTCTCCAAGTAAGTGAAGGATACTTAGAATGAGGGTCTTTACGGTGTATAAACTAAAAGGTGCCTTTTTCGATATTATTTTATTAATTCAAAAGTGACATTTTTAGGTACTTTGATCTGGAAATTCCACATGAGGTAGCCACATCCAGAAATTCGGACATTCGATTACTACCAATGCCTGATTTGGAAGAAATGGCAGCCAACCGGAAGAAAAAAGTTAGTCCTCCGTTGATACTACGTAGACGTAGATCGATCCATCATCATCATCACCATCATCATCATCAACAGCATCAAGAACAGCAAGTGGAAGAGGAGGAGGAGGAGGAACACGAGGAGGAGGAGCAGAGGACAGACGCTGTCGAAAACAATGAAAATCAATCTGATTATCTTATGGTTCATCAATCCGTGGGAACAACAGCCCCGTCTACTCCAATAAAGCAACTTCCATTCAGTCCCTCGCAGTTTCTCAATAGTCTTAGTCCAGAGACATCTTGGCCCAGGGCGAGTACTCCCAAGGGAAGTCCAGGACCACTTACAACGCCTCAACCAACGGGTTTGCGCAGGAATCACACAGGTAGGTAAACACAAATAAATTTGCCACAAAATATGATGCGCCCTGTTTTTTCAGAATTAGTAACCCAAAATCATAATAACATTAAAAATATTATTTTCATTTGATAGATGGCAATACACCGAGGACGCCGACACCTTTCAAAAATGCTCTGGCGGAGCTAGAGCGGCGTAGTGGTGCAGCGACGCAACTACCAGCTACACCAAGTCGTCTGGATGCTTTGACTGAGATAATCAAGCAGGAGACTGATAGGGAAAGTCTTGCGAGTAGCAGTATCCTCCAGGATTCCGGATATGGAACAGGAAGAAGACGCGGGAAAGAGAATGGCATATCCGGAGGTAAAAGGGCACGGAAGGCCCTTTGTCAGTCCTGGGCGAATTCTCAGGACGCTTCGGATATTAATTTTGCTGTTGAGACACCGGTGAGTTCCATGAGGATTATTTGTGTTTATTATTCATTCTTGGTATATATCATTGTTAATATCATAATTAATAGCGGAATTACGTAATCCTTAATCATTGAAATTACAGAGTAAGAGTTTGGACACCTCAGTGCTGTTCTCACCGGCATCGATGGCCTTGGAGGACAGTTTCCTGACGGCAGGGACGAGTCCTGTGAAGGTAGAGCACCAGATCCAAAGTCAAAACCAAATCCAAAACCAACCGGCCCTCTCCTGGTACTATTCCCGGACCAATCGCCTTTAGACACGCTAGCCGGCCTTTTCTATCTCTAGATCTTACTTTTTTTCCTCCTCAAATACTTACAGTCTCCTCTGTCCTGTTGGGTTGATCTTCACTGTTTTCACACTTCTATTTATTATTCATTTTTACAAACTTCCTTCCCGCCAAACCTGATTAGAGTGAGACTAAGCCTATGATGCAACACTGCTCATACATCCTTTTGTATATATTTAACCTTATTTTCATATCATTAATATAATATTAACATATCTATTCTCTTTCCGTACTTTATCAGTGGGGACGCGCGATCCCCCCCCCCCCAAATCTTAAATTTAACGAGTAGGGAAATGACAAAGAAAAAAGGGGAAATAACTAATGAAAATAATGATTCGATTTTTCTATTTAATTAATTTATTCTATAACCGTTCAAGAATCGTAGCGTAACACGAAATTAATTTTACGGATGGAAAGACGTTCGAGCGCAAGCGTTCTTGCCTTGATCTATTTATTATTAACTTATTATTCTGTCTTGATGACCCAAGGGAAACGTAATCCTTAAACCATGACCAGTATAACCCTTAAAATTGATCCAATTTATACCTTCTTCGTACTACCCCCCCCCCCCCCGTCCCTGTTAATTAATTTGTAAAGGTACAGAAGTGCGGAAAATTAATATATTTCTTATAGAATTAGCAGAGAATATTGTTCAATGCTTCTTCGCATTTCTTATTATTTTGAGGTTTTTTGAACGCGGTTTACCCGTTCCTCCTAGAGGCTGGTTTTAAAATGGCGTTCAGTGCCACGCGTACTTAAGTTATTCGATTGTTCTTGTTTATATTTTTTTTTATTATCTCTCACTATTGTCATTAATATTACTCACTAATATTATCCCATTATATTGCTATTAATATTAATATTACGGTTATCAATTTACCATTACTCGGTGTGAGAAGAATTTTTTGCCTTATGTTAGCCCACTGAATTATTATTACCATTATTATTATGATTATCATTATTATTATTATTACTGGGACCTATGACAGCTTCCAGATTTTTTTTCTTAATTCGAAAATTCACGTTTCCTTGTTAATTTTTTTGTTTCGTATCTCATTCACGATATTGTTCGTTTAATATTCTTCTACATGTTACCATTCGTGAATGGATGTTCACTTGTGGTAGGGTCCTGACATCATTTCCATGTTATGGATACTCCTGTACATTAAAATTCGTAAAGAATGGCACTTTTTTTTAAAATGGAACTGATGTCTTGGCAAGAGCATACATAGATATTTTTTATGTCCCTCTGCGTATTTATTTATTTTTTTTTTGTTGGATTTTGTCGCATGTCTGCAACTAACCGCAAGTAAAATCTAAAGATCTAACGTAAGAAAGAGGCCTGGCCTAGCGTAACCAAAGCATCCAATGATGATCCTTCGATTATCCTTGTCATATAAATAATGAACTGCCCCCCCCCCCCCCCTTGATCCATGGAATCTACGCCTAAGTCTTCGTAACCTCTTCCTCTTTCCCACAAATCCCCGCTACCGTAAAACCCAAGATAAAATATTTACGTTAAAACCCAAAGAACGCTATACCCATTGAGCGAAAAGAAAAGAGATGGAAACAGTAATGAAAGAGAAAGAAGGAAAAGTAAAGGATAATAAAAATCCGTAAGACACAGAGACCTAGTCACTCCTCTAGCTTTCTTAACGTAACAAGAGATAAAGACAGAAAAAATACTGAAAAAAGGTATAAAAGATGACTTGCGTCATGTGACTAACTGTTGAACGAAAGATTTTAAAGAGAATCTATAATATGTCTTCCCATCACGATGTCCCCCCCTCCCCCCCGCCACCACTTTCCCAGCCTCATCTCCATCATTGCCATCAAATTATTATCACACAATCACTCTAGCATTTTTTTCTAAATTTTTATTTCTCAATTGCCGGCTGTAGCTAGTGTGTCTCTATCCTTTCCAGATTTCCCACGACTTTGCATCCGTACATCGGCGAACAAACGCGAAGAGGGCAATCTTATTCGAAACTCTCGACAACTTCTGTAACCTTGGCACCTCGCCACTTAGGCGTCCGAAACGTACCAAGGTGAGTGTTTGTTATTGATGATAAATCTCTGAAGATTGTAGTGAAAAAAGTATTGCATGAATTAGATAAGGCATCTTTATCTTATGCAAGTGTTGATTAAGTAAAATCATAATCGGTCTTTATTTTTTATGTACTTCTGCAGCACCTCCTCGAGGAAGAGTGGTTGACCGTAGCTTGTGGTAGGACTCCAGATCAAATAGAGATGACCAGGGCTGCCCGACATTATCTCAGCGTCAATGGAGTTCTCACAGACCGAACGCGTATGCTTAACTTCTGAGAGGAAGATATCAGAAGTTTCTACTGCAAGGATATTCAATCCTGACACAATGTGTTCTGAGTCTAAGGTTACTAATTGGTAATACGTTGTCCATGTGAAATTGTGTCGTACTTTGATAATGTAGTACGCACTGTTGTGTTGAGTGGAGAGAAACAAGTCAACTAGTCAGAGACTCGAATTGAAAACGGGTTAAAAGAAGAACAAGTGGCGTTGGGGTTTGCGTCTATCGTTTCCTACTATTATTATATGCCGTCTTCGTGGGGGGGGGGGGGGGGGGGGGGGGGGGGGGGGGG
>JARQSV010000400.1:1151131-1166148 GCA_030142285.1 Calameuta idolon
CCCCCCCCCCCCCCCCCCCCCCCTAGCGAGAGGGAACTCTATAACCAATGCTACTGTTTCGAAGGAATTTTGGAAAACTATAGCCAAAAAACGTAGAGCTAGGTGATTTCGTAGAGAAATCGGCGAACGATCAGAATTATTTTTTAAACAGGGAGTATTACAAGTCTTCGAGTTCCTGGGGAACAGGAAGAACATGAATGTGCCAGTTTCGCGTTTCTGAACCGTCTTGGTGGGACATTTTTTTCCTCTGATCTTTCCATGCCACGACACACCGTGCAGCGATTTTGTGTGTGATTGCTGAAGGATTTCATCTGGATGGACCATAGTGGGATGACTTCTCCTGATTAGAGTATCTGTCACCAGATGGAGGATGTCAGCCATATCGTGACGCTTTTTGTACGTATATGCGTATGTTTTTCTTTTCTCTTTTTTGTATCGACACACTAATAAAGAAGAGAAACGACGAACGAAAGAAAGTAAAGAAACTATAGCCGGTTTATTTGATAGAATATTATATTATAATATAAAACATTATTGCGGCCGTTATGTACAAAGAGCCTTTTTTTGTAATTTGTATTTAGTTTACAAGTGAACAATAAAGTGATAAAGATCACACGTAATAAAGATCTACAAGAGTGGAAGTGATTTTATACGGAGGGATGTCTAGTAAGAACTGAGTTTCACAGGAGCTATGTGTTTGACTTTACTGAATCAAAAGCATCTACACTGAATTATATTCTTATATATATATAAACTTGTCAAAGGGTAATTAGGAGGACGTGCGACGTCTACAATGGCAAGCGAATGTTTTTTTTTAAACTAAACCTTCGGACATGTGGCAATCTAGTTCTAACCTACTCTAACCTGTCGTGGCCATTTCTTAGTCCACCACAATTCCGTCTGTCATGCATCAGAATTTTTTTCGAAAATTCAGTGTGTGTGCTTTATGGCCCTGACAGTATAGCTTCAGTATGTAAATTTTATCAGGACTGTCCTGCTAAGCACCAAGTGTCCTCGTAACTACCAATTCTTTACAATACAACAAATAAAAAGTCCTGAAAACTACCCTCCTTAAATATATATATATATATGTATATATAAGAAGAAGATACCAGTGGACCTCACAGATCAGGTGTAGGAGAGAAGAAAATGCTTCATTACGTATTATTTAATCTCAAGAAAAAGAAAACCAAGTGTCGTGATTCATACCCTAAACAGACTACACGCGCATAACACACATTCTTGTATACATATATATATATATGTATATTTCTTCATATGTATACTTATTTTTATAAGTAAGTTGCCTGACTTTATTGTATTAGACGTCTTGTCGTTTCTTGTCAACTGGAATGGCTAAAAGAATGTTCTAATGTTCATTTTATAATAATGAATACAAAGCAACAATAATCATCTTCGTTCAGGTAAATGCGCCTCATTCGGCGTTTCAGAAGTATCACCTTAAGGCAAAACAGTAACTGAGTAATGGAATGCATGCAGCCATAAGATGACAGCAATCTCATATTTTAAAGCCATGAAAAAGTACGATTTTTAAATTAGCTTTAATTTGCTCCCGCCCTCCCCTCTTTATGCCTGGCCTTTCTAGCCTCAATTTGTACAATATTACGTGCCACGTTACTGTAGATTTTTTCATTTAGCAACGTCCCTCTAAATTCGTGAGGGCACACCACCTTGTCTTATAAAGGGAATGCATTTCGTACAGACTAATTTTTTAAAAATCTTGTGAGCGGCTGAAAAACGAAATCACTAAGTTAAAAGGTTTCTCCAATTCTTCTACTGTGAGCTCTGACCCTGAGAACGTTCTTCATCACCTGTACTGCTACCTGCTGCCACATCTGGGGATTCTGGATCTGCCAAAGATAGTTATAATACTTGTTTAGATATTGCTTAATTTTAGTGTTTTTATAGATAAAATGTGTTTGTACTGAATTAGTATATTACCTGGGCAAGGCGATCCTTTAATCCTGCATGTGTTATAGCTGCCGCAATTGAGACACTTGAGACCCACAACGTGAAACTTCACTGTAGACTCCTAAGAATACAAATGAGAAAATTTTTCATGAATATCAAAAAACCTTTTTTTGTTGCTACAGAATATATCCTTGTAAGTGCAAACCTCATGACAGTCCTTGCAAAGAATGTCTGCCTTATAATCCCTGTACTCTGGTGGCATAGGTGTCATTGAGACTTCATTATCAAGGAATCTCCAGAGATCTGTCATGTCAAGTAGTGATACCTGACATGTGGGGCATGCATAGTGTCCTGAATGCAGGAGTTCCTCGAAGCAGGTGCGATGTAGCAAATGGCCACAGTCAGGAATGTGACAAGGAATGCGACTGGTGTGAATATCCTCTAAGCACACTGGACAATTCGCGTGTGAGACGTTTTCCACGCACTATTGGAAATAGTAACAGGTTTCTCATTATTTTCCTCTATCTGGAAACATCTATACTCTATAATAGACGTTATTGTGTTCTGCGCCATGCGTTTTCTTTACCTTATGACCATTTTGCAGCTGCACCGGGAGGCACATGTTGCACTTTGCGCAATGAAAGAATCTATCACGACCACCAACTCTACAGATCCCACATCCGTCACAGTGATACTGATTCTTATCCTCATCATCAAAGAGATTGCACTCTAGGCATGTATATTTTCCAAAACGACAGTGACATTTTTGACAAGTAGCCTGGACAGGCTGACGAGTGTCACATAGCACACAGATCAGCTCTGTCACCTCTTTCCTGTTTACAGTATGTGCCTCTTGTTCATCGTGACAAAATCTGCAGGTATATACCTTGTTGCAGCATGGTGTCTATAATGAATACAAGATTTTTAAGTAGTATCCAGATTGGTACTTACGATTGGTTTCATAGTATGAATATCATTAAAATTATTTAAAGGATTTCCATGAACTATATATGTAATAACAAGTACAGGGTGTACTATATTAATGCAGATACAATAATAAATTCCTGAACGAGAAAAAGGAAAAATATTTTACGCAAAATTGTAACAATAAAAATTAGTGTTGCATCCAAGCACTGTGAAATCTGTAACATTCCAGTCTTTTCAATTAATATTTGATGCTACCTTTACAAGTACAATTTGGAAATTAAATATTTTAACTTAGTCACTTAGTTTCTTATCCGAAAATCAACCCCTTGTTGTATATATTGAAACACTATGTATGCATAAGAATATAGTAAGGCATTATTGATCTGTCGCGGCAAATATACCACCCACCCACACATGTGTACTCATGCGTGGCGGCCATGTCTCTAGATTGAGGTAGGGCCAAGGTTGTACGCAAATTATCTGCAAATTATTGGTAAACTAACTTAGTGACCTTCTACAGGAGAAAGTGGCGCGTGCATTTATTTTGGCAATGGCTAAAAATGCAAGTGAAATCAGCGGGTTCCCGAGAACAAAATTTTGATAGCATTAGTTTTGGTGAATTACGACAATAAGATAGTAGATGGTCATTGAAAGACTACGGTACTTAACCACTAGGTAGCAAAGCGGCAATTGTAAGAAACGTGATTAACCATTCAAACAACTGTATACTATCACGTACAGGCTACATGCTTTTCTAATTCGTTTATTACAGCTGCTCTGATGCTGTTTGTATAATCTCTTCATCCCTCTTTCTTACATTTTGTATTTGTTTGTGCATACACACTTGTTCAAACTCAATAAAAGATGTTTACAAATTGCCAATAAAGACCCTCCATCCAATCTTTATAACCGAATTTTTGAAAGCTTAAAGGTCCAAAATAATAATGCAGGCTCATTTCCATCTATAATATTGGAGAAAAATAAAACACGATGAACTCAATATGCTTGCTTACCACAAATTTTGACTTTCTTTTGTAGTGTGCACATCCATAATTTTCATCAGGATTTTCAGCATCCAGATCCTTAGTGGAAACTGCTGCATTCTCCTCGTTGTCATCATCGACAACCGTGAGAAGGTGCTTATCATTGTTCTTTTCCATCTCAGTAGTACGTTGATATATATATATATATATATATATATATATGCAACTGTCTTTCAAATTGTATGTATACAATATTGTATCTGTCTGTGTATATATGTATGTGTGTATATATATATATATATATATATATAAATTGATGCCTATCGCCTCCTATCGTCGTCCGTTTCAGCCAATTAGTACTGATCGTCGATGCTATGGGTTTGCCTTGAAAATTAACGCCCTGGACGTAGGACGTAGCGCACGGAACACCAAAATTCAGCAATCTTGTCACCTCGCGGATGTCTTCTACTAGGTGCACCAGTTTTTTCAAAATCTGTGCCTCTCCAGTCTCCGTTAGTTTTTTTCTCGATCCGCCTCTCCACCAAAAGCTCACTCGTAGAAATCTTCTTCAAGGCTTCCCACTTCATGCACCTTCTATTAGTATAGTTTATTTATAATTCCACAAGCAGATGATTGACAGTGTGTATATTCACTGTGTAAGAAAAGCTGAGCACGCGACTAAATCGTGACAGGCGTGAATGGGACATTTCAGGAAGAGGAGAATAAATATTGAAATGTAGTGGATTCGTCGGTTTCGATCGGTCGACAAAATACTCGACGCATTTTACAACTCGTAAACGAGGAGTCTTACCAAAATTCAAGCCTGCGCTTCCCGATTCTCTACACAATTATATATATCTATACCTTCCGTAGGTAATTCAATGTGTATTCTTAATACAGTTGTAACTGAAATATCCTCGCGGAATATGTATCTCGGTGCACGTTCTGTCTTGATACTTGAAGAATTATAACAGCACGGATAGTAATAGCTACCCCACAAACAGACCCACAATTATTACTTGCGACAGACGACGTACGGCCACAAGCCGTACGGACGGAAGTTGTCTCTTGGGCACGTCTGCAATTGCATGATACAAATAAACGAGGTATAGCCACCAGCGGTTCTGCGCATTTGGATAGTGACGTCACTGGAGTCTCCCTTCTCCGATTAGCTGACTTTACGTATGTGTGCGGTCACGCCGCATTCAGTCCATTTTGAGAGGCCATCTCCTTACGAAACGACACCAAATGAAATGTAAATGAGTCCGCTACAAGTGAAATTGATGTCGCTTTGAACCCCGGCGTCATTGGAGAATGCGCAATTTCGACTAAAATACAATCGCTGGTGGCTATACCTTGTCCATTGTATCATGTCCAATTGCACTTCCGGAGTCACGCGGGAATATTTAAATTCACAATATCCTATTATTGTTATTTTAAATACGGTTATATTAAATAATAACTTATGATTTTTAAGTTATTTTGCCATCTGCAATATGTTTTTATTCACTTTGTATACGAAAGTAAAATTAGTCAGCGGTTATATTACATAAGGTCCGTTCGTGGAAGCGTTTTTACGTACTCCAGAACAGTATTGGTATGTTCGAAAATAAGCCAAGAGCGCGGAGGTGGCAGAGGCATGGTAAAAACGCTTGCAGGAATACATACACCCATTGTGGGCGCAGAACAATATGGCCGTCGTGTTGCGAGCATTCGTGTTACGTGGTTACGAAGTATCAGTATTCTAAACAGCTTATTTGGTGGATCTTCCTTGTGGTATATAAGGCAGGTCGGCGACACGCGTATATGCGAATATTCTGATTTATTGCGAATGTCGATGCTGAAATGAATCTTAGGCGCGGCATGTATGGCGCCGCGCGAAATCTACGCGATAGGAAATCGCAGCTCGTTCCGTACGGGCTCCGTGTTAATACTATCACGGATTAATAATCAATGGCTATATTTGAGAAGAAATATACAAATAAGGTGCTCCTAGATGACACGGAGAAGCTCACGAGCGTCGTTGAAAATGCCAGGAATATCGACGGGCACACGGTATTTTTCGGATTAATTATTATTTATAGTATGGTGCAACTTTGTTTTCAATAACAATTAATCGTGACTCCGTTTCACTCGGTGTGAACTTGTGATTAACATTTATTTGCTGATATTTTATATTGGAACAATATTGTATTTCATGTTTTACTTGAAAAAGAAGATTGACTTTCACAATGACAGAGTTATAGGGATTGATAGAAATACATTGCTCCTCTATTTTCCATCTGGGTAAAACTGCTGAAGACGACTCCTTGAAGAGCTTTATGTACAAGATACTAACAGTTCACAGTGAGCTTCAAGGAGTCATATTCTGTAGTTTGCCCTGTATTTGGTTTCATCCTACAGTTAAAACAATCAGATTGTTTTTACTGAATATACTTTCACATTGACTGTATATAACTTTATGAAATACTGTATATATTTCAGAAACATAAATAGAATTAATGGCACTTATACTTAATAAAATTCTAGTTAGCTGTTATATATGTTAACCACTGTGTATATAAATAGTATCTATTATTTTTGGACAATAATTTATAGAATATAGTAATGCATCGTAAATAACATTATAATAAAGACTACTTTCTTGGTATTAAATTAGGTTTATGCAGCGTTCAAAAAGATATTACGTTCTTGAATTTTTAACAATTATATTAGTTGAGTCATAACTATAGCAGTGTTAGGACATTTTTCTAAAATTCATTATGATTTTGAATTACCTGTACTTTCAGGAATATGTGATCAGGACACAAAGGGGTCCACTGCCAAAGAAATCGTGGCGAGTTAGCAGACGTTACAATGACTTTGTCCAGCTTAATGGGGCTCTCTCAATATCAGGCATCAATCTGCCACTGCCCCCAAAAAGAATTATTGGCAATATGGAGCCAGACTTCATAGCTCAACGGCAAATAGCTCTGCAGGTCCGTTAGATTCGTAAAGCAAAGAAGAACGTACATTAAAGGAATTTCTTGAAAAGCTGAATAATCATACCTTGTTTTCAGAATTATCTAAACGTATTACTAATGAATCCCATACTAGCGTCATCGCTGCCCATGAAAAAGTTTCTGGATCCTGAAAACTACACGGCACCATTGCACGGTACGTTAAGCTATACAGATTCTTAGAAAAATTGATAACGTTATCACGTTTCCTCTGCAGAAATCGCCCTGCAACAGGTGTCATTGGCACTGCGTAGTGATGCCAACTTCGAAGTAGGAAAGGCCATCCCCGATATGGGATGGCGGTTAAGGAAGCACTACTACACTGTGAAAAATCGTCAGAATCCTAAGCAGGAACTTCTGCTCGCTTGGGTTGAGTTCGGTCCTGACAAGCATTTGCAGGACAAAGATATCCAGGGTGTGTTCAAGAGCTTGGGATCTCTACGGCATCCGCATATCGAGACCATCGTCCATCAGCATGTCACCGATAATGGAGCTTTGATGATCAGGAACTTCTACGTGGAAGGTACATTGCGTGATGTCCTGTGTCACACTAAGCCTAAGCAGCCCTTTATCAAGAAATATGGGAATCCAAAGCAGACAAAATCTCTTACCACTTCTGAGATTGCTAACTATGCCTACCAAGTAAGCTTCCTTTCACAAGATATAGTTTTTCACTCTAAGGATAATCCATACATCATCTTCTCTGTATTACCAGATTCTCCAGGCTTTAGGTTTTCTACATGAGAAGGGATTGCCTTACGGTCATCTGCATACAGGAAATGTCGTCATCACATCGAATGGTGCAAAGTTATTAGACGTGGAGAATGGACTCTTGGGACTGCCGGCATTTTATCGTCCCTATGTGGTGCAAAGACGGAAGTTACACGCAACGGTATGTTTCCGAATGGGACAGTTTCTAATCTAATGAAGATTCAATTTTAAGTTTATATACCTCATTTTGTTTAGACTCAAGTAGATGTTTACGCCTTCGGGCACGTGCTTTACGAGATGTCTTTTGGACGACCCTTACTAGAAGCTACATGTTCGGATTTACCCAATTGTGATTCTAATCTAAAGAATCTTCTTGAAGTCATTCTATCGCCGGAGGCATTGAAACAGGATTTACCAACAGTTACCAGACTCCTGGAGCATCCATTCTTCGAATTATGTCGGCGTGCGCCAATTAGCGTCGGTTTGGTTGAAAAACCGCACTTTAAGCTAAGCAGTCATCTAAAGGAGGCTCTTTTAGAAGCGATCAACAAAGCAGAGTCGAGGTTACGTGACGAGCAGAAGGTCGCACGACATCAAAAGAGACTGGTTAAGGTTCAGGAGATGATGAGTTCGGAGGAGGAGATGAAGAAACGCAAGCAAAAATTGGTAGGCTATTCATTTCTCTGGGAGAAAAACATTCAAAGAGTGTGAATCACAAAGAAATCACTTCCATAAATATTTTTCACTGTATCATTAAATATCCTTTATAGAAAAAAGAGCAGAAATTGGCTCAAGAGCAAAGATCATCCAATCAGCTGGGTACGAATGGAACAAAGCAAATGAATGGGAAAAGTCCGGAGCGTTCGGATAGTCCTACGAGTACTTCAACAGCTACGAGCGTCGGGACGCTGACACCGCCGTCTCATGGTAAGAGAATCTTCATTGTACCTCATACAACATAGCATTTCATTAATTCATCGTCTTCAAAGATAACATAAACTAAGAACTTTAACGAGGAATCAAAGAGCCTCTGATCATCTTCGTTTATTTCGACCAGCTGGACACAGAAGTTGATGGCGCGTGCTGCGTTCATTAATTTCACGTAGGTGCACAGTAAATTAACAATAGTTGTACAATAAACTGCATGCTGTTTTATTGTCCATAATTCCAATATCCCATTAGAGGAACGGTCATTACATGTTCCTTAGTATGAATAATAATTAAAACCCAGACGCGCCTGGAAGCATGAAAAGTTCATGTCCCACAGTCAAACAAGGTCTTTAAAATTTCGCATGTAAGAACACGAAAGTTGCTTTGTTCGAAGGGTCGACGGAATTGCAAAGCAAAACTGCGGCACCACCACCACCGCCACCACCCCCAATGCTGGCGAATGTATCTACATCATCATCGACGACTGGTAGTTCCAAGAGCATACCAAAATCCGCGAACGAGCGTACTGCTTTATTAGGAAGCATCTGTAACTTCGATAAAACTAACCTTCGCAAGGTCACCAAATGGAAACCACTAGGATACCCTTAAGAGGATACTGTTGCCATATCTACTGAGAAGCTTCAGGAGAATTTTATGAATCTTTATATAATATAACATGGACAGAGTCATGCAACTGCATGGTGATGTCTTATCTGAGTAATCGCAAATGGAGTAGGCGTATACGATATTATATTTCAACCAATAAAGGTCGAGATTAAAAATCTAACAAAGGAAAGCAAAGAAGCTGATGAAGAGAAAAAGGCTATAACCTCCTGTATATAGGTAGTCACTAAAGAGGAATGTTTAATAACACGGGTAGGCAACGTGAGATAAAGAATTTAAGAAATGAAATCATATCTTGTTTATGGCTGTAATATACATATGTCTATTTAGTATTGGACCGAGTCAGGGGATGTTAATGATTATGTAACGCTTTTGAAAAGAAAGACACACTTAGAGGATATTCTTCTTTAAACTCCTCTTTTGTTTAAGCGAATGATTCCTTTGTTAATTATTTATTAACTGCACAGCATTCCCCTTTCGGCCTAAGAGAACATATTTATACATACATATGCATATATTATAAGATAAAGTCCAATTATCTACGTTCAAATTCTTTAATACGCTATCAGTCTCTTTACATGCGTATTATATAACAACAAAACATACAAGATGCAACAGTAACAAATAGATAAATAACATCATTAAAACTAACAATGACCTGATGAATTTATGGTTACCGTAAGACTTTCTTCTATTGGGTCTTGACAAATGATTAACTGATAGTACCGAGGAAGGCGATATTGATAGTAATAAAATAGTTAACAAAAAAAAAGTGATTAATGTGGTAGAATCCTGATTTTTCTGTCTATTAGTATTTTATTATGCCGCCATGGACCTTCGTTAGGTGATTGTTACACATAAAGTATAATAAATCATATGTGCTTGCCAGGATTAGAAATCCATGCACACCAAGGAGAGATTCGTGCCAATACATCATGCTTGCCGATTATTTAATCATTCGGCTCTCGTTGTTTAAAAGTACGACAAAAATAAAAGTACACAGTACACGTACTTGATAGTATTAGGTGTGATAATTTCTAATATGAGAATATGACAAGCTACTGTAATGTGCTGCTGTATATCTTGTTTGTGAATATCTATAAAAAAAGAACGAACAAAGAGACAAATATAACAAAATTAAACTGTATGATTACGAGTTCCACAGTCATGTGCTTATATCCATTTATTTCGTATTGTCCATATGAATTAAAAATTTGTCATAAGAACATAACAATTTAATGTCCTTAACTGTCTTTTGGGATAGTAAATTCTCACTCTTTAACAGGACATTATCATTATGAGGTATAGAATACTAAATAAGCAAAGGTAAATTGTCAAATAGGAAGGTAAGAATGAAAAAGAATGAGTGTGACAGATTGTGATAAAAGAAAAGGCATTTTAATTTATGGTTATACTTATAATAAATACAAGCTATGCGCTTAATAACACCTCCCATTAAATTACCCAATGTTTCTTTTATACTTTAATTCTGTAACGTCTCTATTATCCCCCCCGTCTCCCTCCCTCTCTCTCTCTCTCTCTCTCTCTCTCTGTCTCTGTCTCTGTCTCTGTCTCTGTCTGTGTGCGTGCGTACGCGCGTGCGCGTGTGTGTAATGTATGTATATACATAGAAGTTAGACAATAGATTGTGCGTTTTTTTACTGTATATAATTTAGCATTAATATGTACATTCGATTATATTAATTGTATGCACACGTGTCTTTCTGTATTCCGCGTCATAAGTACACGTGTTTTCCCCCTTTTTTGTATAAATAATTAAACTTGATGAAGGCAATAGTTGAAAGTCGATCAACGAATTCTTGTAAAAATAGCAAAATATGCATAGACGTTTATGCATATGCCTAGTGTCATTAAAGCGGCTTCTCTATTCTAGAACTTATTATTTTCTGTACACTTAAATTCTAATTCTTTTTTTATCGTACGCCACCATTCTTCTATTGCTATCTGGTGCTTTCAAGTTCTCTATATCTCGATCATTCCTGACGGACACTTCGTGTACCGTATTGCTTCCCATAATCCTCCGCAAATTCTGGCTAGATCGAGTGACGGCGTGAACCGCCACACCGTTGTCAAAACCTTGCATGCAACTCCTCAGTGATTGTCTTTAACCTATAAAACAAACAAAGTAATTTGTTTTGATTGTTTAGTTCCTGTGGAATGTTTTGTTGAATTACCGAAGCAGTTCATCTTGAATGCGGTCTGTAATAGCTTTCCTGGCCTCCATCTCTGTTGCATTATTCGCTTTGAGGTCTGCAACCATTCCACTGAAGTCTATCGGGTCTCCATAGTACATTGTAACCTTTTTTCCAGCTTTTATTATATAAGGTGGATCATTGGGCAGTACTTTGTCCATTCCTAAGTGGTAGATAGGAATTACCAAGGGGGTTATTGGTGATTCCATTATTAACCTTCCCACTCCCCATTTTAACCTGTTGATCGTAGTCAGATTGACCTTATCGAACGGCAGCATTATACGTATCTAAGTTTTGCAGATTCATGTAGATTCATTAAAGATATTATAAGTGGAACGTTACCTCATATTTTCTTTGAGCATATTTACTTTTCCCTCAGGGAAAACGTGGACCCAGTCACCAGATGCTAGTTTTTCAAGGCAAAAATTAATTGCTTCCTGATATACTCCTTCACCTCTTATCACAGGTATGCATTTGCCTAGCATAAAGAAGTAGGAATACCAAACGTTTGTGAAGCAGATATCCTGTGCTGCTAGGGACCATCTCATCCTTCGACGACTAAGCAAATGTTTTAGATTTAAGGAACCTGGGTGAACAATGAATATCTTTGGTTAGATTTCCTCAAATAGAATTAGGGATATACATCTTTATTTAAAAAATTACCCCATAATCCTGGATCATCAAAACAACTATGATGGTTCGACACAGTAATCAATGGTATATTTCCTTTTCGATTTAATGCTCCAACAAGAATGTGCTTGTTATGTACCCTCGTCTTGTTTAGCAGTTCTTTGAATATAAAAAAGTATATATGTATATGCTATAAAAATATTACACAATTCCATAAAATATTTAAATACAACTGACACGCAAGAAGGTTTCTGATACATGTAACACTTCATCTAAGACATTTGACAAATGCATAGGTAGGTGAATATAAAAAGTTGGAGTTTGAACTCTCGATTAATTAAGCTCGTAATAAGTAGCGAACTGCCGATATATTCCATGCATGTTCATCAGTTTTTCTTCAGAGTATGTGATATCTGAATCACACTCAGATAACTAAACAATGACGAGACAATAAACCAACCATTGCAATTTGTAAAAATTGGAGGTCAGCCACGATAAGTAATGAGAACAGAATGGAAAGCCAATGTTAAAACGACGAAACTGGAGGTTGAATTAAGGTCGTAGATTATAATAAGATAATCTCAAGATTGAGGGTCTCAATACAAAAAATTCATAGGACCTCAAGCATTGTAGAAATTGATCACAACATAAAAAAAGAAGGAAATCAATATGAGCAGAGATGCAAATCGGGAAATAAACTATATTAACGATTGAACAAACCTATGATAAATTTTGAGAAAATGCCAACGGCCACAAAGGTTATGCTGCTTGCGATGCTCCAAAGTTTCGTCGGGTTTCGTAACTTCGGTATGATCCATTTGATGTTGTAGACCATCCTGTACGCACGACGCGTTATTGTGTCACTTAAATTATACTGAAAGAGGAAATTAATATAAAGCAAATAATATGCATGTCCGTAAAAACCTCCCGTGAAAAATCGTCTGCTTTTCGCAACTACTCGGCGCCATATTTCGCGCGATTGCCACGTGACACGAAAATCCACGAAGATTCCCGAGTATATACGAATCATAGACCAATGTGGTGTTTAACGGGTTTGAACCACCATCTTTCCGGCGTTCTTCAAAAAGTTGGTAAAATATATGTAAATACGGTGATAAAACAACAATTACCTACCATACAGAAGATTGAACAATTGCATATTTCCATGATTAACAATATACAGCTATTTTAAAAGTTGGCGGTAGTTTTTTACGTCTCGAAATTTTTAACCGTTTTAGGTGTTCTCATTGTACATAGCAATATTGCCTGGCATGACCTTTTCATTAATTTATCTTCCAAATTTCCATTACATCTTCGATCCACCATTTCACTTAAAAAAACTGTATTGCTTTGCTCTAAAAAGAAAGGAACAAACTGGTAGGAATATTAAATGTCAAAGTACATCGTTCCAGCAGTAGTACGAGTCATTACTTCAAAATCTTAGAAATCCAAAGTACATAAATAATTTTGGTTCTCATTACTTCAGTGTTCCACAACCATATCGGCTACCTTTAATAATATCTCCAGGAAACTCTGAAAAACATCCATTCAAAAATACCATCACGTATTCCCAAGATGACAACAGATTTATCCAGCACGCATATACCTACAAGTTATACCACGCATCAAATGGTCATCAAGGATTTTGTAGTGGCCCTGGCTTTGTATTTCATCGAGTCTTCAAAGCGCCCTGAAACGAGAATGAAGCAGCAGCAACAGCGGGAGCAGCATCTCAGCAGCAAGAGCAGCACAAGACTCGGTTGGAAAATCGAGATACACGAGAAAGAGAGGCGTTTAAGCCGGCAGCAAAGCCAAGCCAAGCCAAGCAAGTTAGAGTCTTTCCGTTGTCAGGTTGACTGTAGAGTCTGGATTGTAGAGTGTAGACTTCTAGAGAGAGGGGATCCGATTCTACTCTTACGACAAGAGAGAGGGATTGAAAGGTACCTGGTGGGGTACCTTGTAGGATACCTAGTGGGGTTCCCGGGGAGGATCATCTTGGAACCAGTGATGCCCAGTGACTTGTAGTCCCGTGACCGTGCGGCCCCGTAAAACTCGTAACAATCCTATAAGATTTGTCGGTTCTTTTTACCATTCTCAATTTGTGAAATACATTAAACATACAGGTGTAAGTGTAAACATTTCCAGTTACCAATAATTCTATTTTCCAATGCATCTTTGATAAGAGCTTCTAGGGCTTTACCATTCGGTATGTCCTGCTCTTTTATTGTCATTTATTTATTTCACTCGTTGGGATGCATCGTAACTGGAATGCAACGCTTCTCACGATGCATCTTTACCCTGAGAAGAGATCGCGTTGCTGCGCTCGACGCTCCGGTGATACAGGTGCATCCTGATGTTGCACAAAACCGTGCAACATAATACAATACGCGTGCGATTACTTAAAACTAACCCCAGTGTATAATCTCCTTAGTGTGTAACGTAATGCAATGCATGTACTGAAATCCACGCCTATTGGAATACCGTGAAGTGATACATAGTGAATTATATTGTGTACAGTGTGTATATATACACATACATACAGTGTTCACCATGTAGACCGTTTACATCGTGTAAAACCGTGTGCTGTCGACAATACGGAATGTGCAATGGTAAACGCGCTGCATGTGCCACTGTGCTTTACATTAAGGAAATTTGCGAGTGAATTTGTGCGGATTGTATTTAATCCCCATCACTTTCATCAGGTAAAAATATTAAGTGAACAATCATTAACTTATTAATTTTATACAGCATATCGGTTTTCTCTTATCAAGAAAAGACTTCACCATGCATTTCTCACTGTGATTATTAACTATGACATGTATATCTATGTTCTAACCTGATCTCATGATTTTTTAAACGGGGTCGCGTTTAGGAAACGTGCTAACCGTAGTGAAAGTCTCTGACGAGTAAAGGAAGTAAAGGCGGGAGGTCCTTTCGAGCCATCTTTGATGCACAAAGGAGCGTGCCCGGCTGCGAACAGGTACACACGGTTATATATACATATAAATATGTCAGTAGTCAGTTTCCAGGACCATTTCTGATGTGTATTGGCAGGTTCCAGGACATCT
>JARQSV010000400.1:1166248-1176333 GCA_030142285.1 Calameuta idolon
GCTTGCCGTTGTGAACGCCGCATGTCCTCGAAACTGCCCTTGTACAAGTTTATATATATATATATATATATATATATGCACACGATGCCTACGGATGCGCAAGCCGACACTCAACACGTTACGTTCTGATTCAACAGGTCGACATTCAGCGCTCTGACCGAAGTCAGAGGTCATTAATTATAATTATACATAGAGGATGGCTGAATATCTAATTCCCAAAATGTATTTTGTATGCACTTGAACGTGTCTGCATATATTTTATATAGGTGCTAAATAATATATATATATATATGCACATGCATATATACGTAAGGTCTTACATGCGTTTAGCAGACATCATTTTGTCTGTTGAGAAATCATAAATAATCTTGTGCATGTGTACACCCACGTGTATGTGTATAGATGTAGTGTAAATCAGTTTGTTAAAACATATGTAGAGTTTATTGGACATGTGTTGGGGCGAGTATAATAAAAGAGTGGTTCGTAGGATCTTCGTCTTTCGAGTGACAATCGTTGGCTTCGTCATTACGTTTAATGGCTTTTCAGTGGCAATGCCGACTTACGGGTTTGCTTCGGCCATCTTAATCGCATCTAACGAGCCTAACGATCTCGACCGACCAAGCAGTTGCTTTAAGTTATTTATTTGTTTATTTATTTATTTACTTCTCTTTCTGTACTTCATATTTATTACGCTGCGCACAAGCTCATTTTTTTCTCCTCGTCACTTTGGATCTAAGCACTTTTCATATAGTACACGTACTTATATTTATATTCTTGGGATACATTCAGGGGGGGGGGGGGGGGGGGTAAGCTTCATACGTGCAAATGGCCGTTCCGAGCTTCCCCTTCTTAATCTGTTAAAAATAATTATAAACTGTTACGAATTTTAATTAGTCCGATTTTATGTGAATGCATAATTTTATATTCTTTATCTTTTCCACTTTTTCCACATACGACTGGCCTTTACCCCTTTTATAGCCATTCTCGTATCTCCGCCGAACTGTTTTCTTTTATTTGAACTCTTGATTCTCCTAAACGCTCAAGTCACCCCATATAAAGTTCCACAGTACCATAAAGCGTGACATGTATCTGCCTGAGGAGCGCTACCAGGATGCGTGAGAATGTTAATTGGCGATTTTGTGAATTACACGGACCCATCGGATCTCCTCATATCGTACCATTAACGTGCCTCCGTCTATCTGCCTGTATTAAAATGCAACGTAAGAGAGAGTGCAATGGTAGCAGCTTCCCTATAGAAAAGGAAGTAAAAACTTAAAAGAGGCGCTAATTACGTCTCATGTTTCCAAGTAGCTATTTTCCTTGTGCATTAGAACGCGCCAGCAGTCTCTCTTCGCGACTCTGGGTATTCAGACTTAATGTACAATATATATACGTATACATGTACCGAACATATATATATAACCTCATGGTACCTATGTACTTCTCATAAGCACCACAGTAATTCGCTCAGCATTAAAACCGTCAAACGATTCGCTTTTATTAGCCTGAACTCACTAATGAATTTATACGCTCATTAATCGGTCCACCAAGCGAACACTCCGACGTAAATACAGTCTGGAGACCCAGTGGCACTGCTTATTGGATATGAACGGGCCTTGGGGCCCATTTCATGGAAACTTGAACCGCTTTGAGAACCGTCCTTAGGTGAATCCTATATACACTTGTACGTAGTACCTACGCGCACATACGTATACGAGTAGTAAGGCGCATCCCCACTTAACTTTGTTCCTGACCAGGATTCGTTCTTCTTCTCCCTTTACTTCTTCTTCTGCATCCTCAGACTCGCTATCCTTAACTATGATCCAGCTCTTTCTTCGTTGTATGTAAACTCGAGCTCAGTGGCTTGCACGCCACCAAGTTTCCTTTAGCCGTATGAGTAGGTACCCCCAGGTACACCTATGCGAACTTGGTACGTTTATGCGCTTCATGCGTTTATCGTGACACGCGTGCACGTATTCATTCGTGCGTGTGTTGCTAAAGGTACACGCGTGCCACGAATGAACGCCATTGAAAGGTAGGATAGGCGGGTTCTGCCTCCTCTCCAGGAATCATCACGTGTATCGTTTGTTCGTCGTAACTCTTATGTATCTTATGCCTTTGCTCCGCTTGCGTACAGGAATTGACAATGGGACGCATATACGCACCGATATTTGAATTTTCAACTTCCGCCATTCGTCCCCGACAATCGTTGTGAATCTTTCAAGTTTATATTTTTTATTTTTTGTTCCATTTATTCTTCTTGTTTCTTATACTGTTGCAGCATGCTACATCAAGCGAGTGGTCAGGCCACGTCGAACGGACCAATGCACGGCGCACCGTGCAGCCAATGCCGGGAACTGTGTCCAGGCGGATACGTACCACACTTTTGGCGGTGAGTCGGATTTAATGGATCATATTATTCTGGATCATTGATCGCGCCTTGTTATTCTCGTTTCTGAAAACTTTGCAATGATCGTTCCTGCGGCTGGATAAAGTCACGCGTGAAGGGACTCTGCGATAGGAGGCTGGAAGGCATATGGATACGGATGAGACACAAAATAGAGGGAGAAAAATTGACGCAAGGGATACAGCGCGTAGATAGGGGTTGCTGGTTGTATGGATGTACACACAGAGTCGAAATGAAAACTAGAAAGCCACAGAGTGGCTTTGCAAAGAGCACGGCGACGTGCGGTAGAGAGACAACGTCTCGAGTAGCGTCGGGACGTTTATCGACGTCCCGTGTACGGACTTTATATACCGGGTGGTACCGGAGGCACTGTATAGATCATAAATCATTTAAATGAATCGGTAATGGCTATCGAAGCCGCACGTAAATCACACCGGGATGAGATATAGCAGACACACTGTATATGTAGATGCGTACAAGATAACAAAAATTGTAGACGCGTGGGTAACGATGATTTGTCGATATTTTTTTTCACGTCGAATCTTTTCTCTTTACTTCGCACGCTGCGTGTTTCTAGTCTTCTCCTTTCCCTTTATTCTCTTCTATCAGCTCACGAAAGAGCTGCTCAATTTATACTGTGCGTACAGATAGAACCGAATTGACAAACCTTGGAGATGACTGAGAGGCGAACACGATATCTTACGTGATACGTGGTACACCCTGTATAAATCTAGTAGTGCACAGTGGTAGGACACCTGCCACGTGCAATGGGATAGCTCAATGGAAACGAAATGTACACAATATCATTGAGTATAGTGCGTTATATAGAAATACTACTGTGATGTTAGCCAGGTACGCATGACTGGATGTGTCCCCTTACGGTACGTCTGTATCGACAGAATGTTTATTCTTTTATCCATGTGCATATGTACATACATATAGTTATAGTAATAATTATATGTATATACAGGGTACACACATATCTGTATGACGTATTATATAATACATAAGCAGTGGTGACACGCTACTGACAATCTTGATAATCGGCACATAGATAATGACGCGGACGATGACTATGATGATGATGATGACGACAAAAACGGTGATGATGATGATGATGATGATGATGACGAGGAGGAAGATGACTATTATGAAACTGTCGGTGTTCATAGAATTATCCAACTGACGGTCCAGTAAAGACTTCTGGTATGCAACGTTATAATCCAAGCGGTATAGAACAGGCGTCTATCTATTTAATTTAATATGATTTCCATCGGATCTCTTTTACAATCATTCCTCATGCCTGATCTTAGTTTACTTCAGATTCTTATGGTTCCATTAAGTTTCGTTTGGCAAAAAGGAAGGCGCCGTAAAGGAGTATGCGTTTCCCAGAAGGTCAGGGGTCATTCCGAAGGAATCACGCGAGAGGCTTACTCCGCGCGGCACTCGCTTACGGCAGGAGGATCCTAAAGGATCCACCAGGACGAATCGTAGGCCCTTTGAGGGAACGAAGGAGGGACCAAGAAGGAGTTAATGTGAGGTTATGTCCGGTAGACGAGGAGAAGACGAACGGGCCGACGTCGCTCTCTGCAATTAACATACCAAACCTTCCCGCAATGTTGGTACACTCGTTCACTTGGTTCATTGGTTGGATGCTGGATAGGCACAGGACCTGCTATCCACGTAGGTTTCGCTTCTTGATAGGTTTTTTCATTGGCTGGTTCCGCTGGCTCCATTGGTTCCGTTGTTTCCCATGGTCCCTTTTCGTATACCTTCTTGCGCTCGATTCTTCTCGAAATAATACGCTTCTTTGTTCTCTTGAATCCCGAGCCCTTACAGATTGGCCGGGTCTGCCTTTTACTTCCATCTTGCTGTCCTTCCCCGTACTCTCCCGGCCCAGAGCCCGTTTGTGTTTTTATAGACAGTGCATCATCCCCAGGGATGGGTACTTTCATTTTTCTTCTGCCTGTCTTTTTCTTCTAACTTGGTTCCAGTTAACTTCATTTTTTCGAGTCACTCTGCCTCAGATAATTCTTTACACAGCGAGATACTTCCTCACGGTTTCTTTGAGATTTCGTAAAAGGCTGACTAAAGATTTCTTCTTTCCCCTCTTTCTCTCTTTATAACGAAGCTGATGAATTTGTCAGGGTCTGTATTTTATTTTATCTCTTCGCAGACAGGAGGCCCCTGCTCATTGAGATGCGTGCACGTGTGGCGAGTAGTTTGAAGCCTGCTGCTTTGGGTCTTCCATCAGGGAACGAGGAGCCTATCATAGAAAGTGTGGAGTATACGTGCAGTGGAATTGCGTGGGATAGGAGAGCTGTAAAGAAAAAAGAAAGGATGGAATGAAGTTTCGAGAAATAAAGCGAAAGAGGTAAAAGAGGCAAGAGTGAGGGGGAACTTGGGGTAGGGATGAGGCGGGAAAGAGAGAAAGAGAATAAAGAGAGAGAAAGAGAGAGAGTAACGAGAGTAGTGACAGTGGCTTAAAGCGTAGGAAGCGTCGAAGAGTCTTCAGAAGAGGCTCGAGTGGTGGTTGGCTACCGTTTTGAAATATAAAACCGACATCAAATGAAACTCAGCGCAGCATTAAACACACAAGTAAAATTGCTTTTCTGTATGTGAAAGAAAGGTATGCGTAGGAATTCATGTATACAGGCGTAGGTGCGAGAGCATATAGCGTAGCGTTTCAATGATAAATAATGTATCTCGATTCCTTCCAGGAATTTTCAACATTCGACATTTTTCATCTTAAAACGTATCTTTTTCCTCGCTCGTTAACACGTACAACGTTTTTGGACAATCCTAAGTACTGATACTATATTTAGGTACTATAGGCGACGTCTGCTAGACTCTAGGAATCCTTGGATTGGCTTACCACGCTTATTATCTTTTTTCCTTCCTTTTTCTAACAGTTTCTCTTCTTTTTTACCCATTTTTTTTCATCTGACTTCCATCTATTCTCTCGGGTTTATCTGGGATCTATGGATCTATCGACTCATCCATCCTTGGATCACCGAAATGCTTTAAGAAATTCTTTCCCTTCGACTACACACGAGTCAGTTCGAATGGTCATCTTGTCGGTTCCATTCGATAATTATTCGTGATCAGAAATGTACCACCCATTCTATCAACATATATGACTGTCACGCGTGACAGAATACTTTCGAGTTCCTTCCCTTTAAAAAATACATGCGTCTGTAATACGTACTCGTGCGTGCAATTTCAAGTACAAAAAAAAAGAAAGATTCTCACATATGTGAAGTCCCTATTCATTCTTCGGAGGATGCACCACATGTCCTACTTTCCATCCTGAGTGGACCCGAGTGATTTCAGTCATTGTCAGCACCAAGCCTCGTTGTTACGACGCAGAGAAACGCACGTCTGCACACATGCATTGCCAGAAGGGTTCATGTGTAGCCAGATGCATCCCTGCACGCGAGCACATTTTAATTTCCAATATCTCGAAGGCTTGGGAGATACTTTGCAAAATGTTTGCTATATCTGTCTATCCATCTACCAACCCCTATAGCGCCGTGTAAGGGTTAGCCATTCAGGCAGCCGGCGTAAGGGTAGAATTGGATAGGTCAAGTGGTTAAGTAGAGTGCACTCTAGCCCCACACATCCTACCCTTGATCTCCTTTATCTTCCCTTTGTTTGTTACATTTTTATCAGTTCTCTTTCCCTTTTCACTTGTCGATGCATCGCTGACGCAGGCCACTTGATTTTGCATTTGATAAGCCACTCGTTACCTGTGCCCATTACGCACGGTAGCGTATGAAACTCACTCAGGTATTATCTTGCAGTTGCGCTCATTACAATAATTATTTCACATGTGACATTTTAAATGGACACATACACTCTTGATTGGAGACCCTCAAGGGACTGGACTTCTTTATACTATATGCGGTTCACTGTAGTATATTTGTATATGTATTACATATGCATAAGTCCTACGTATAGTCTATTTTTATTCACTCTGACGAGGAAATGAATTATGTAATGTGGTTTAGTAAGGTGTATGCATATGATTATAGCATTATTCGTCGACACTTTATCTTAGCTCTAGTTCAATATTATATTGTATAGGGGACCGGGGCTTGTATTATATATATACTATAGTATGGTATCAACGTGTGCCTATATTGATTATAGTATAGCGTAGCAGAGAGATGGACAGAAGTATATAGAGAATGTAAGGACATACACGAAGAGGGAAAGAATGTCGTTTCTGTTTGGTGGTTGTTAAAAAAACTGGAAGACCTGCTTCTGTATCTCTGCTCTACCCTGTCGTTCGTTCTTTCTACGGTTGTTGGTAGACCCTTTATCTTTCTCTTTCCGATACTCTGCTATCCCCTCTATCTCTCTGTCTCTCTGTCTCTCTATTCACGTTTCCCTCGGCTTCCTATGTTACGATTCCAAACTCGTGCCCATGGCTGTACCAAAGGAAGTCATATATACGCTCGCAGCGACATCGTTGAACTTTTTTGTTCTCCGCCCCTCCCCCCCTCCCCTCTTTTGCCAATAGAAAATTTCTTATTGGAATTTTCGAAATTTGCCAACGTCACCCGTGGCTCATTTCGCTAGACTCTTCCGTCCCCTCATTCTCTAGCTTATTCGGTTTACCGATTTACACCCTCGTGCTGTAGGTAGTTTCAGGTACTACGGCGGGTTTAGAAGTTGGCGGCGGTTCGGGCGGAATTTGAAATGACAAAAAAGTAGCCGAATCGTTATATATGAAAAAATTCACGAAAGTAAAAGCGAGATAAGCGACTTTATAGTAGCCATGAGAAATGCAGAGATTATTAGGCGGTCTTTTTCATGCGTTGCGCGTATGCGAGATAAAAGGAGACAGAAACAGAGAATAATTTCTGAGCTTTCGTATGAGCTGATGAGGTAGAGAAAGATATATATATATGGTGTATTTGCGTGTGTTTATATATAAATATACAAAATAAAGACAAAGTGTGAGATAGGGACACAGAATGATTCGTGAAGCGCGTGTGGCCCGAAAACCAGTCGGCGAGTCTCTCTCTGGGTTATGTGGCAGTCGGCTTGTATAGAAGAGAAGGAAGAGCGAACCAGACTGCCGGCTGTTCCCTTGGAATTCGGTGATAATTTCGAATAATTTACTAGAGCCCCACGTGTTGAACCCTGCACTGCTTATATGTATACCTTTCACGATGCTCGACGGTCCGTAACTTCCCCAGCGTCGTACGGACGTTTCGTTTTATTCTCCTGGTCTTTTTTTTCTTTTCTTTTTTTTTAAATTATTTTGTCTGCTTTTTTTCCTTTTACGATTTAAAAGGTTTTTAACGTTTCCCATGTAGACTCCAAAGGGGATCCTAATGAATCCCCGATACAAGTCGTTATTGGTTTTTCAGTGCTACCACAACGTCCAAGGTATACCCTTACCTGAATATTCGATAGGCCCTGTGCATCCAATTTAATGTATCCCGGAAGGTTGCTTCGTGGAGGGGGAAAAAAAATGAAAATAAAAAGGAAGCATACATCATTCCTAAACAAAGGTGCGATTACACTAGCTGTTGAAGTTGCGTGGAAAATAAAGTATAAGGCCAGTTCGGTACAGTCAGGTCTGGTATCTTTGTAGGTAAAGCCAAAGCCAAGACTGTGGAGAAGAAGCAGGCGCACTAGAGAAAAAGAAGTGTAAACGCGGCTTAACGGTACACCAGATGGTCTCGTCGTGGCACATCTTCTTGCTTTCGAGTCGACCCGACACGATTTCGAATGAAAATGCCGCCATTGCTGTTGAAGAATCACGTAGGAAATACAAAAAAAATTTATTAACCGTGTAACAGATAAAGCAGAGATAAGAGTCAACTCTGATTCGTAATACGGTTGAGATTTTTTTACTTCGATTTTTTTTTCTTTTTTCATCATATGTATTCCCGTCATGTTGTTCATAAAGGCGCGCTCATTTTACATATGTATATTTTATTTCATATGCTGCCGTCTGTGCGCAGAACAACACGCATAGATACGTATGCCGTACCTGCTATATAAACGTGAAACCAACAGCCTCGGTGCTATTAATCGCGGTTAATGGTTAAATTTATGGTTTTTCGCTATTCCGATTCCGGGCGACAGTGCACGAAGTGTACAACGCGCGGCTCGTTTGTCAACCGTTAAATACTCAGCCGTATACTCACACGCGTACGCACGCGTGTACACATGCGAAATCCCTATTCTCGATATGTGGGGTCCCTCTGTTCTCACGTGCCCCTGTGCTCTGTTATATCCTCTTTCAACCCCCTGACTCTATGGGTGTCCCTTGATTAACGAGACACCCCATATATATCCGGGGTGCTCGCACCCCCTTTTGTATCGGGGGAGGGAGGTGGAGGGGATGGGAAAGCAACTAGGCGGTCCGCTCGCATTGTTGCACTCGGTGTTTTACTGCATATTGCGACGATCGTTTTCGCACCCTGTGCGAGCAACTATTTTTTGAAGATTTTTTTTCTTTCTCTCATTCGATCTTTTTTTTTTGGAAGAAACACAGGGCTTGAATGGAGTATACACGAGAACGAGGGGAATGAGAGTAGCGCTGGGTGGCAGTGGGACATTTAATTGTTGGAAATTTTCGAAACGGCGTTTTAAAGTGTCCGATTTGTGGGGCTCGAGAATTATTTTAGTTCCGATAATGAAATAATTATTTCCCATGGGTGCCGTCCGGCTTGTACATAGGTGTACTCCATTATCGATAAATTAATTATTTATGGGGTTTAATTCTCGGGGGTTGTCAGTACTGCCGTTAATGGGACTAGGACTCTTGTCTGTTATTAAAGGATTGTGGAGAAGAATTTTTGAAACATTAATTATTTGACTTTGATAATCGCGCTTGGATGAGTTTAAGCTTTTTAACATGAAACTGTATAGGATAATGTAATATATATATGTATATATGTATGTGTATATATTTTTAATGCATGGTTCTTCTCAGTGGGTTGCATAAATTTACATAAAATCGGTTCATAACTTCCTCTCGCGCGTAGCATTCAATTTCGTTAATTTTTTTCTTCCAATTCCTGTTCCAACTCTCCGTGCATTATCAATTAATTTGAATCCTAATTTGTGTCATGTAACATTTTTAGAAATCCTTGAAAATCCTTCGAGCACTCTCCCTAGCCTGTAGCTCGCCATGTTACCTATCCAGAGGTCTCTGCTATACGCTGGTCCATAACTCCTGCGTATAAACCTTCCTGAAAATCCTATAGCCTATAGTTCCCCATAGACTCATCACTTTGGTACAAACGTTCCCAGCGCGCCGCACGGCTCTCGGCGATAATGGATAGCTGATAAAATAGATAAAACCAATTGTACATCCCCAACGCGAAGCATATATACGCACGTACGAAAATGTTTCCAGCATTAGCAGCATTTATGATATCGAGATTATATTTTATTAGCCAAAGGCTCATATTTGGAAATACCACTGGCTGAGGTATTTCGGTGTTAAAAGAAATATCTGTGCGGGAATTTTCTGTTCTTACAGCCTTAAATTCCTGCAAGGGCAGCCAACGTTGTAGAAACAAAGTTTCGCGGGTTAGAAATGAGTGAAGGGCGGCGGGAGGGGCTGGTGGGAAGGCAGGGAAACTACGAGGAAGGCTTTGGATAATTTCTCCCCATTTTCATGAGGGGGGGGGGGGGGGGGGGTTTGAAA
>JARQSV010000400.1:1176343-1200332 GCA_030142285.1 Calameuta idolon
AATTTCACCCCATTTTCAAGGGGGGTTGAAATCTCGGATAAAAGGGTTAATAGCGGCGGCAGCGTGTGTATATAGTATGGTATATAGGGGAAGGATGCTGTGTCACGCCAGTCCTGTCATTATCCGGTACGTTAATCTTACGTCACATCCGTTGAGGAACGCGGTATACGATAATCCCGCTAGCTATTAGGCATTACACTTCACTCGTTACACCGTACTTCGTGTCTCCTAGTCTGTGCTTGACATTTAACCTAGATTAGATTAGGCTGGATTTGGTCGCGTAGACTAGATTGCACCAGACGATCGTTTTACCTTACGGACATTTTTTAGTACGTATCGCAAGGGGGGCTGCTGGAAATCGCTATTCTAAATTGTAACGCAATTGTAATACTGAAACGAGATCGTACACTTAGCAGGGTGAATATAAAAATAATGATTTGCACGTCTTGGCTTATAGGTGTGAATAGGACAGGGGTGGGATTCAAGTTTCTGTTTGTTGGAGATTATCCTTTGGGGAGGCTGCGAGGAGGACAGTTTAGAAAGGACGGAGTCAGGGATGCAAGGGATGAAGGAAGTACGGTACGTGTAGGTACTGTCAGCAGCTCTGGGGAATGAAATGGGGCTCTTGATTAGTTCGGCAATCCAAGGGGGGGCCCACCTTAACCATCCCCCTTCCGGAAAGGTTGACTACCCTTAGCAACACCACTCCCACGCTTAATCTAGCATTATGAATATTCCCTCGTTTCGAGTAACCTTCCTATTACTTTCTTCACCCCCTCCTCTGGGGTATAAATGCCTTGAGAGTCCATTTCTCTCCCTGAAGAGGGATGCTGCTAGAAGGGGAGATACAAAAGAGGTACTAGGCGTTATACTTGACAGACCATAGGAACATATGCTTAACATAGTATAGACCAGCGAAGATCCAATAGTTGCACGCGTGTATTCCAGCTGGCAGTTTTATTCTTCCTTTTCCTATTTTTATTCTTCCTTCTCTCCTTTCGTGCCTCCTCCTAACTTTTACTCCTTCTTGCTGCCTCTAATTTCGTTCTCGATCTTTCTCCTTCTCGCCAGGTATTATTATCAGCGATCTTTCAGAGAGAGAGAGAGAGATAGAGATAGAGAGATAGCCAGAGAAGAAGAAGAGAAAGAGAGAGAGGGTAGGTACTTTGACCCAGGCACCCATTAAAATTCTTCCATCTCTTCACGAAGAAACTCTTCTCTTCCAATGCTGAAGTTTCCTGGCACGCTCTACTCAGCCTGTGCGGCCATATTGTCTGTAATGGCGGCCAACGGTCACGTGATCACTCATCACTACGATTAATACAAAGCCCTAGCGTTTAACATTTTCAAATGTTAATTGGTATCTCTATTTGATAATGCATCATGCGTACTTGACGCTACTGATATACCAGATGCTATTTCTTATTCGAATTACATATTGAATAGAAGTATAAGCGTATGAAAGGGCTTCCTCCCTTCATTCTCGGATCTTTATTACATGGCATCTCGCGCCAATTCTAAGGAATTAGAAGTCAGCCTGCCGTAATAGAAACTCTAACACGTATGCGATATAATAACGTATAGTTATTATATATAGGCGATACATATACCTAAAGTGGTATACGTATAGATACTCGCTAGAAGGTCCAGGCTATACTGGTATAACAGCGTTAGCAGTATAGTTGTGTAGTGACCCCGGGGTCACTGGGGACGTTTATGACGGTTCTGCGTCCTGAGTTACGATCTCAATACTGCAATAAGTGCTCTTAGTAGGGCCATGTTTTTCTTTTGCTTCCTCTTCGCTCTTCTCCCTTCCTCTCTTTCTTCCAATTTCTCGTTCCCTCATTCACGTGGCCCTCTCTGGACTCCTTATCAAACTCCGGCGTCCCGGTAAGGTTAGGAGAAAATATTATTTAATTAACAGGATCCTCTCGACGCTACGTCTCTGTCCCGTAAATATAACGGGACCAGCAACGCGGTAAGACCCACCCTGTCTCGACCCCCGTTCTCAACTATCGTGTAAAGGTATGCCAACGGGTATACTTTCTATACCAGTATTTTACTCGTGGCTTTATCCTCGGGGAATTTTATTCTGACGTTTCTACGTAACGCCAGTAACAATTTTCACGATAAAAATCTCGCGGAATCGTTAAAGAGAACTTCGCGTCTGGTACGAATGACGAGATGACTACAAGTAGTACCATGAAGAGGGTGATGCAGTCCATACCCATTAGGCACATTAGTCGCTGAGCATTACTTCCGGTAGGAATGCGCTTTTTGGTCGATTAGCCCCCCCACTCGCGGTTGAATTGAAGTTTCATTCGGAATTGCAGCCTCCCGGCATCCCAGCTCTCCAAGAATGTCCTCCTTTAATTGTTCTCGGAGCCCTTGGAGCCCTTCGACATCCCCCCTCCCCTCCCCCTTCTCATTTTCGTCTATCTGGTACTCCCTGTACGAAGGAACCCTGGAGAACCGTCTCGACTTCGTGGTAGTCACCAGTAAGCGGTGGTGATACCTATCCGTGGCTTGGTGATGCCACCCCTATATCACAGAAAGCTACCCTTTATATCTACCACTACCATCATCCTGCAAGAAGAAGAAGCTCACTGGGCTTTAAACGACTCCGGAAAGTAATCTGCCTAATTACCCAGAGAGATTCGTTACGCCTGGGACTCTTGAATCGGCTTTTCGAGGCCACTTCGATACTTTTGGGATTTAACCATCTTGCTTCTCTTCTCTTCGTTATAACTTTTCTTTTTTCTTCTTCTTCTCTCTCTCTCTCTCTCTCTTCTTTTCTTTATTTTTAATTACAATTACGGGGGGAAAATTCGTGCTCGGACTGTGCTATCAATAAGATGCTGCCTTCAGACATAACCTGTTATATAAGATTGCCCGTGGGATTCTGACAGTGGCGGAGGTACGTCCGAATCCTTCGGGACGAGGGAGGAAAAATTTCGCGCGAGAATATACTACAGGGGTCACGGAGGGGTGGTTCTGTTGGTATAGGTACGTCCCTGAATAATTCATAGGGTACGGATGGGGTTTGCTATACCCACCTAGCACATTGCGGTGGCGACCTTTAATAAGGAAAATCACACGGCGTGATATTAGCCTGTCAGCGCGAATGCGCGGCTTCTCTTATTTTTCCTAGAGGTGTTATTTATGCATTCGAAATATCTTTCGCGGCAAGGAGGACGAGGAAAACGGCAAGAGATAAAAGTTCGACGTCGGGATGCTCGGCGTCTTTCGTGCGTCTGCCTTACTTATTCCTTTCCTTCCTTTTTTTTTAATTTACTTTTTTTTATTCCTTACTCCTGGCAGTTTTCCCAGCGGGCATTGTCCTAGACTCTCGTCTAGACTCTCCTCTAGGATTTCAGGCGCCGCGCGTTCCGACGTCCCGGCGTCCCGACGTCCCGACATACCGACGCCCCTCCGCTCATACCACGGTAATATCGTCGACCCCTCCACCGGGATGCATCGTTTCCAGAAAAAAGTCGGAAACCACAGGAGAAATCGTGGTAGAAAAAGTCTTCCATCCTCCGATTCTCCCCAGCCCTCCTCCCGCCTAACCCTGTCATCCCCCTTCGGAGTAGATATTAGCTTTATCTTCATCCTCCTACGATATTCGTTACGCACTATCGGTATGGTACAGGCTTAAGGCTTAAGGGTGCAGGCTACTAAATTAATTACAGCTTAAAACATCGTTAGGACGCTGCCCGGTCGTTATTAGCGCAGTAGATCATATTCGTGTACGCTCACGCTTCTGCACACGTGCTATTACAGGCTTTTTCAGACGTCTCTGACCATCCCTACACACGTACACATATTAGTACGCATGCGAACGAGAACAGTCCGATGCATCACGTACGCACCCCTCTCTCGTAACTGGCTCTTCTAGTCGCTGACCACTGTTACACGACCTACATGCATGTAGGGCACCACACCCTCTCTCCGGGAGAGGGATGAAAATTGTGAAATATAACCGAAGTCCGGATGATAGTTAGGGGGATAGGCGAGGAGGGGGGGATGCAATTACGGATATTGCCGTACGGGATTGTTTATGTATTTTGAATTCGAAAAGAGGCAGCGGCCGGTTAAAAACGGAATAATAGCGACGACGTAGAAAAATTCGAAAGTACGATGAACTTTATGATTTTAAATCCCTTCACTGATGAAACACATATACAGCTTTATAGCGGGGCTTATGAGCATTGATTCTTGAATATAATGAATAATCCGACTCGTCGTAGATATGATTATGGTAATGATATTAATCCCGTAGTACTTTGTCGTATTAAATCTACACGTGTTTTTCTACGGCGTGTATGCTGGTAAGGTCGGGCCTAAAATTTGGTTAATAAAAACAAGAAAAATCACGGTCCAACACCCATCGAAGATGACGTCGACTATTTATTTTCTCTTTAGCAGGCACATTACTATGCGTGGTACGCTATATAAGCGTGTAAGTGTATAAGCGGTTAAGCGGACACTCGGATAGAAGTAAACATGCCTCTAGCAATGGTCCCTAGTAGGTACGCATATTATAATACGCCGTTGGGACTATAGGATACTAAGCATCAGTGATGATTGTCAGTGTCTTGTACTGACTGTCACTGATTGGTAGAATATGCGTCCGTATGGTAGGGATAGTGGACAAATTTCGGTAGTCCCTCGCGTAACAGTCTCTTGCCAGTAGTAAGACGAATTGAAATGCTGCGAGATAGGGACAGACAATAATGGTACGGAGAAGTAGAGAGAGAGAGAGAGAGAGAGAGAGAGAGACTCGATTTCGCCAGGAACCTTGAAAGTGTGGAAAGTGCGTGGGGTCTTACGCGTAGAGTTTTAGTCAGATTCTCTACTGAGAATATCTTAAGCATTTGATATCGATACTTGGTCGACGAACGTGTTATTGCGTCGGTGCACGAAATTTCTTGAAAAGTCGTAAAACAGGTGTATAATATATTTTTTATTCTTTGATCGGCCTTCCATCACTACGCATTATAAGTATGGTGAAACGCGCGAGATCCTGGGGATGTGTTGTACACAGTACCAACGAGTCATTTCGTAAGTTACGCGCTTGGAGTAGTATCGACCATGTGCATAGGTAGGTCTGTTAATTATATTGATTGATTTATAAAATATATAAATTAGCATCAGTCGATCGATTTATATTGGTTTTACAATGATTTATATTATTTTCTTGGAAAGTGAAAATTCGTAATTTATTATTTTTCCTAGCTCCTCTTCTTACCCACCTTTTTATTTCGTGATCTTTCGTTTTGTTCTTCTGTCAGTTCCTTTATTTATGGGTCTCCGATAGCCTCGTGCATCTACGGATAGAAGTAGAGAGAGGGAGAGGGAGAGGGAGAGGGAGAGGGAGAGGGAGAGGGAGAGGGAGAGGGAGAGGGAGAGAGGGAGAGAGGGAGAGAGGGAGAGGGGGAGAGAGGGAGAGGGGGAGATAGGGAGAGAGGGAGAGAGGGAGAGGGAGAGGGAGAGGGAGAGGGAGAGGGAGAGGGAGAGAGGATTTATCCCGGCAAACTGCATACACGCAGGTGCATGTACGCACGTACACGTATCTTCGCACGTGTGGCGTTCATCATATGGCAGTCTGCGTGCGTTATAAACGTATCGAATTTCAAGTATACACTCAGGAATGCAGCCTGCAGTATCTGTAACTTTATACCTTAGTCACGCATGGGGAATTTATACAAATAGAGAAGGCTTGCCCTGCAGACATCGAGGAAAGGTCCTCCCTTTCGATATACGTACGCGCATCCAAACAGTACAGTGCGTACGCACGCGGATTTCTGGATACGCGGTAAAGGCCACGCATTAAGTAAAAACGTACGAAGGCCGTATTTCCGAGAGGGAACGATATCATGAATAGCGAATAGCGTCGTTAGGGGATATTTTGATTAGACGAGGTGCTGAGGAGAAATTAAGAAAATTGAAAAATAATTATTATATAATCGTCCCCAAGCACATCTCACCTTAGCCCTTTCTCCCTGACTCGGTTATATTCGTAATCGGAATGAGGAGTAAATGTCTGTTGGACCCGGGGTGAATACGTTTAAGTAAACTTGCCTAAGAAAATGGTCGTCTCAGGGATATACCTATATCCCGGGAGGGGAAGCGGATATTATTCCTGAGAGAAGAGAATGGAATGAATAAGGAAGGATGAAATGCAGGAAGGAAAGAATGAGCCCTTCGATAACGAGCCAACCATAGCGTTATAAACGTCCCTTAATAAAGCCGGAGTTTTCTCTGTGGCGAAACGACAGGGAAAGCCACTTGACTTAAACTTTTCTAAAGTGCCTAAATATATCTACCTAACCCAGCTCCCTTGCCTATGTACCTTATATACAGCTATATTTATTGGCACCCTTGCACTTGACTCTCTTTTTACTTATGTGTTCGTTACCTTTATTCGTTACCCTCAGGTATCGACAGCTAGTAAGAGAATGAGAGGGGGGGGAGAGAGAGAGAGAGAGAGAGAGAGAGAGATCGAAGGTTAGTCCTGCACCAACCACCCTCATCCTCTAGGCTCAAGCTCGTTTTTCACGCGAACCAATTTTTAAGGGTGCCAAAGTCGATCCGCGTGCCCCTTCCACCTTTTCTTCCTCCCGCGAACGCTCTCACCCTTATGACCATTCAACGTCTCTCCCTGAGGGGAATTTCTACATTTTCTTTCTCTGTTGATTTTTTCTTTAACCCCGATTTTTTTTTCTTTTTCTTTTCAAGTACCTAATACCTATCAGCTACATTGTTAATCCTCTAGACGCTGGCACGGCCCTTCAACGACCTACATGAGTTAAGGCGGGTCGGCTATAGAAAATACATCAGGCGCACCACGACGAATACCTCTATGGGAATATGTGAATGGCATAATTGCATAAGTGTACGCTGTTGTGCTCATGAAATTGATGGTGTTGGTAATAGTGCCGATATCGGTGGCAGTGTACGTGTAAGTAGCAGTGATTGTGGTGATGGTAATATAAAGAGAACGTAAAGACCGAGACACGCAGCCCGAAGCAAGGCTGGTTATAGTCTCCAGTGACTCTCAATAATGCCGTATCGAAAGGCTCGTTTTTGAGGAGAAAAGACGATATCGAAGAAGAAAAAATGAAGAGGAGTCGGATACAAATAATTCACGTGGAATTAGTTAAGCTTCTCAGTTACTGAAACGAATCGATATCAAATACAGCCAGCCACACGCTGCGTATAAATCCTGTCGAAGTTTCTATATTGATCCTAAAAGGGCCTGTGTCTTCGTCTTTCTTTTTTTTTCTTCTTTTCCTTTCCACGCTCAAGCCCTCCTCGCGCCCTCGTTACCCGGTTACTTTTTCCTTCTTATTTTTCTTCTTCGCCCCCTCGTCCTTTCAGGCTCCTCTTGCGGGTCTCTTCTCACATCTTTGCGGCATCCGTTCTGACTCCCAGTCAGTCTGCGTAGCTCATCCCACCACCCCGCCCGCCTCCTTAACCCAAACCCACCACCCCTCGATCGGGATAAGTTTGTTAGCCTTTCTTCGCCAGTTCTCCCCCATTTCTCTACCTTACTCGTCCCCACCCTTCAAGGTGGCAACAGCAAGGTTCTCGAGAACTCAGGGTTCCCTCAGACTTGCTTCCACCCCTCATTCCCGTCTCTAACATTTCTCTGGGCTATTCCATCATTGAGTGACTTTCGCACTGCCTTTACTTTTCGCTTCCTGTCTGACGAGTCAAGTCAATTCCCCTTGGAGGGATGTTACCGTGGTGAAAGGTGTCAGGACAAATAGTCACGGACTAGTCCGTCGTTCTATATTTTTCTATCCTTAATTTTTTTTACCTAGTCTTATTGTTACTCGAACATTTTTCTTGGATCAGTTGACCTTTATCTTCGTTTTATTTCTTATGGGCCTTGCATACGTGGTTCTAGACGCCTATTGCATGTGTCTAAATAGCATCCCATGAACGATTAAATTATTATTATTATTTCGTATCTTTAAATTTTTACAGTAACCGCAATCCATCAAATTGATTACATAATGTGCTCTCACGTGCCAAGAGGCAGATCAAACGAATCTAACGTGTGAGAGAACTTCGTGATATTTTGGGTACGCCACTTGTTAACGATAGCATGAATTTTATACAGTCAGGACACACGCGTGTAGCTTGTACTGAATGGAGATATCTTCTTTTACTCGTAAAACTCCCATAGGCGTGAGCATGGGGGCTCTGGTGGAAAATTGGATTTATCGTAGTCAAGTAAGATTCACCATGGACATTATGCAGGCTGATCCCCCGTGCACGAGTCAGTATCTACTGGCTCTACATATACAGACGCCATAAGGCTTAGCATGGCTCCCTTCACCATAGCAGGCTTACACACCATAAATGTCGGACAGTCTATAGGTAATGTGCTGGATGAATTAACGCCATGGATTAGATTTTCACGGGTCTGAGGACCACTTCCGTTCTTGCACTTCCACTTGTGCGCCACAGATAAGTAGGTACACACCGAGTGGGATAGACTGATCCTCAATAAAAATTTCCCCATTGCTACACGAATTGAAGCATTGAAACACCACATGATACACGAATTTGATTACATATCGAACGATGCATACATATGTGTACGCGTATAGTTTATATAGGGTAGGTATTTTACAAATGGAAATAATGTTTCTGCTGAGTTGGTTAGATTTTCTCTTTGTCCTTGATGAAGGAGGCGGTAAAACGTTGGTAGAGAAAAAAGGAAGAAAAGCTGGTAAAGGTCCACCATATATACGGGCAATAGGTAAATGTTGGTAGAATCCTCGAAAAGTCATCCCCTTTCAGGTAAGTAGGTGGGTAGAGCTCCTCCCTTAACGTGCACTGGCTAAGGTATAGTGCGCGCGAAAACCACCCTACTTTGAATCTCAGTAACGTTCTCCTTCCTATAGACGGTCCCCATAGAAGGAGGGAGGATCAGTAAAACCCCCAACGATAAACCCCGCATTGGCGGCGACATCGAGAATCCTACTCTTAGGTATCGAAGGGAATGTTCCTAAGACGAATTCCAACAGTTGCCCCTTTGGTCGCTATCAGCAACCCCTGGCGTGAGAATTTTACCTAATACGATCTAACCGGCAGAGACGCCATTGGTGTTCAAGTAAGACATCCCCCTTTTTGTTTTGCCATAGGTGAAAGGAAGGAAAGAAGGAAGGAAGAGCATACAGGCGAAAGCTAAGAGGAAGAGAGAGGTCGTATAAATAAAGAGAAAGCTCTTGCGAAAGTGGCGGCCTCGCGGAAGACAATGGCTTATCAGTAAAAGTTTCTCGTAAATCGGCCCTCCGGCTATACGTATAAGGGATGGTAGACATTGACGTCGTTCGATCTTTAAACGACGCCGAATTGGCTGTATGGGTTACAGAGGGGACGACGAATATTGTGTAAAAACCTTTTTTTTTTCTTAAGAAAAATCCACACCTACACCCCATACACAGTGGAGCAAAAAAAGAAGGGTAGTAAAAGTTTTTGCAAAAGTATGACGCGTCGCTTGAAAAATGCTCCCTAATTTGACAATGATATTGGATTGGACCGTTACTCGCAGGATATTCGAGGCCATATATCAAGAGGAGAAAACGCCCTCTTCAAGTTTTTCGTTTAATAAGTTTCTCCTATTTTTCATTGCTACCACCCTTTGCTAGTACCGCCAGTAGCAGTGTAACAGTATGGTAACGACGTTAATGCACCCTTACGCTCTTATGCTCACGTATATATACGTATATATATATAAGTAAGTATACTTACTCTGTGTATTATATACTTTTGTATATATCCTTTAACCTACCTCCCGAGCTGTTCAACCCTTATGCCTATTTCTAGCGGCGTTATACATTCTATACGTGAGACGCCCTACTGTCGCTCAAGTGCCTATAAGGGCCTATTAATTTTATGAATTCTAGCTGTGGAATTGGAGTCAAACACGATTCAGTACTTTACCCTTAATCATTTCTAGTGGCTCCTATTGCTCGTTCGCGTATTATTCGTGCATTCGTATGAATGAAATCTGACGTAATGTATGAATACGTTAAACGCGGCGCTCATGCATGTAGTACGTCTATGGGCTGGTTACAGAAATAAGGGCTCAATCAGCCGATTGTAGGGTCTGCTGTACGTAAGAGATACGCGTTGCAGAAATGGCTAAGAATAGAGGTGAAATTAAAAGATGAAGGAAGGACAAGGGCGAATGTGTTCTGATAGTTAAGTAGGATCAGAGGGGACCGTAGTACACTCGCGTATCTATATCTATATGTACGGAAATGTACAGGTACACAGACACAAGGGACGTGGCCAATGCTCGTACAAAGGGCTCCCAGGGTGACAGGATAGAAATGGAAAGTGGAATTCGTGGTGAATTTCAATAGGGGTTGAAGTTCGTGCTTGGAAAACATTTCGCGTCTCGGATGCGATGGAAAGACGGAGAAAGTCGAAGTGGCGAGTGGGCTGGAAAAGGATGGGAGGGAAAAAGAGAAAAATTTGTGGAAACGTGAAAAAATGTTGGTACTTTTTTTTAGGTCTCGTTCCACACAATAGCTGGACCCGTATGGTTAAAATTGAATGAAAAAATCAAGTTTTAAGAGCAAATCGTTTAGGAGTTGTTTTATTGGACGTTTACTGCCGTGTTGATTACATTTTTGGATTGTTAACTTATAATTTTTTTGTTTCTATTACCGTAATAAGAGTAGTAACGTATATCCGATCTGATAATAGTAGTCAGGCTATCAGGATTCTTATAGTTGGGTAAGTAGGGGTGAATGTCTGAGGGTGGCAGAAGACGAACATTTTCACCCCCATTTTACCATAAGAATGGTGTCCCATTATCCATAGATCCAAGCCGTGAGATACCCAAGTCGAAAATGGCCGAGCCCGGCTAAGGGGCTGGTGACAGATGCTCTGTATGCAAATTTTCAACTCTCAAGCCCCATAGAGAACTACCTCCCCGAACGGTGTGGCGTTCCCTTTATTCTCCATGGTCGTGCTGGTACTTGGGATTCTGAGACTAACAATAAGAAGGGCAGTGGGGTGTTGGCCGTTCGATTTCTTGGGAACAAAGGAAATTAAAGTCTCCGTAAAATCATTCGCACTGACACAATAAATTTTATGTCCCCAATCAATAAACCCACTAGGCTTTTCAAGTAAAACGTCTCGAAAGTACACCCTGTCGCTACGACATATACATATAACATGGCTACGTCTTAGCGTTCTAGTTGAAGTATCATGCACGTATTAATATCTAAGGGTGAATTCCGGAGGATGTGATGGTAATGGTGGCCATGCTGATGGTGGTGTTGGTACCCAAGCCGAAGGGGTGGTATAACTCGAAATTATTTTAATTAGCGGTCTAGCCCCAAACTCCAGTTAAATACTCATTAATAACATCTGTCGCCAGTCGACTCCTATGGTGTGTTCTTACTGCGCGTCACCGCTATGGTGTGACCGAGGTAATTTTGATTTTCCGAAATTGCGGCCAGAACTATCCGGCAGCCATAAATAACGTCTATCAGAATCAAAACGAAATTTTATTACGATAAAAGAAATGAAAATTTCAAATTCCCATGCACTGGCGCCAGCAAAAATATTTTTCTCTTTCAGCCATAGAAATTCCGACATCTCGTCGTACCGCCACCTGTGTCATCCCCCTTTTACTGTAAGAGTCTCCTGTACCCCATATGCGAATCCTGTATTCCCATGAGGTTCATATCGTGCCTCGAACACGAGCTGCCTGTACTTTTTCTTTCTGTATCTCACTTTCTCTCCCTTATTTTTTTTTCTACAACTCCTATCTCCCCAGATTCTCTTGATTCTCGTCATGGCACTTTCAATGGGACCACCATGGGACGTGTCTCCGACGGTGTATCGCAAATAAAAATATGCAGTAGGATATGTACCAACCCCACTACTCACACCATCTGCACGGAGTAGCATGTGCGAGTTAGAGCCTGGTTACCGCCACCCTGGATGGTAAAATATTCTTCGACAATGTCTCTGGGTGCAACAGCCACCCACCTCCCCTCCCTCTCGTTTTCGAGTAAACCGCGAATACTTGGAATCCTGTGCGCGATCGGGGCACCCACGAAGTGGGGATGACGGGGTGAAAGCTACGCCGAAGAAGTGAGCGAGTGAAACGGTAGAGAGAAAATATCCACGGGGTGAAAGTACGTAGAACAGGGGTTGCTAGAAAATGAAGCCGAGAGAGTCTCGCGATATACATAAGTCTCAGCCTCTTCCTGTAGTTATATACACCCACTAGACACCCACCCATCTAAGCTTCGCTTCCTCCTCTCGTCCCGTACTTAAGAGATGCTCCGACAGTGGGTGCCGGTACTGTACACACACACACACACACACGCGCGCGCGCGCGCGCGTATATAAACTGGGAGAGACAAACGAAAGGGGTGAGCTAGTGCATGTTTGGGAGTTGGTCGGTGAAATTTCATCAAGAGAATTCAATTAAAAATAATACCCACGGGCTCGTATTCCGTTACACTCGAGGAAAGGGGTTAAAAGGGGTGCCAAAAGGGATTTCTCTGAAAATCACTTCACAGCCCTTAACAGAGGGTTCGATGCCTTTGCGCTCATTGATGGTCGTTTAAGATATTCCTTCTCCTTTACTCGTTTCTGTTTTTCTTCTTTTTTTTTTCTCATTACATTTAGATCGCCGGATGACGATGACACAATATAGTCACATGAAATTCCTGTAGGCCGTCTATTAGTATCCGCATTGCTATTGGCCGGCTGTAGGAAGTCTATCGAGATACCTCGAATTCTCGACTTCCATATCAGATGGATTGTCTACACGAATCTCGAATACTAATAGAGCACTTCGTGAAATGGCTCTTCGCTTCTATAGTACAGCGTTATAGCCTCTCCCTATTCGTATTTGGCACGGATAGTCGAAACCTGACAGATACTGCTGGTCTACTATAGAGTTGGGATATTTCGCGTGTCTCGCTGGGGTGGGCCTCTCCGTGGGGTTGTTTGCCAACCGCCCTCGCGTGGGACGTCTTAAAACGTCTCCGAGGATTTACGGGATAAATCGTAGACGCACCGCACATATCTACATATGCTTATACATATATACGAATCTCATGGGAGTTGAGTGACTCCGAGATTGGTATTTCGTGATTATTTGCTTTGGGCTTATATTGGGTTTGAATATGAATAAAAATATATGTAGGCTATACCCTTTATTTAAATACAAAAGTTTGCACAGTGACTAGGGGCTGTTTTACTAGAATGTTTAAGGGTTGGGTTTTTTAATACTCCTTTCTTTTTCTCCCCTTAAATCCACTTTGCGGACAACTTGCGAGTCTTCCGTCTACACGCCAAGGTGTCTGGATCAGTTTTCTCTTCGCTTCTAGAATAATTCTGTTATCTTCTTGACCATTTGGGGACTTGTTACAGATGTGCAAGCTGGGGGTTTATGCTTTCCTTGGGCTGTATGAATATTACACGGAAATAGGGTGGATCTCGACACAAGTGGTATCCATCGAGAACAATACACGTAGACGGAGATATTTGCGAATAACAAAAGGGGTTGTGGTTTCCGATATCTCGGTATTTTTCCGTGGGATGGTTTTTTACGGGGATACTTATTCTTTACAACCACCCCTATGAGCTCTCGAGAATGTTCTAGCCAGTGGGGATCTTTCCGTGCTCGGGGACATTTATTTAAATTCCAACCTGACATTCGATTCGCGAGTATCGGCATAAGGTCCTCGCAACTTTTTGAATACAAAATTCTATTCAAGCAATCGCCGAATATATTCCCATTCCCCCGTACGAGAGAATGCAACCCCTACATTTTCAATCCACCCCTTCCTATTTCTTTCTCGCTTTTTCTCCTAACGTCCACACGTACGCACCTTACTAAGTACTTCTTACAGTATATATATATATACACACGCACGCACGTACGCACGCACACACACACAACCACCCATAAGCCACCCTGTGTATCATTTAGAAAAGTCCCTTTTTTGCTCTTTTACCCTTAACTAACCCCGCAAGAAAGAGCGACTAAACTGTAAAATAAAAAGTAACGATACCGTCCCAGATTGAGGGTTGAGCTTAAGATTTTTTCTATACCCCCTCCCTTCGGGCACACTAAATTCTAAAGGGATGTTTTCCTTTCGTATTCTCTTTATTTTACCCCCTGCCGCCGCTTCTTAGCAAAAATTCACGGATCACAGCAAAAATTTATCGTATTTCGTCCTCTTCCCTTCTCTTTATTTTCTTTCTTTCTGTTTTTATTCCTAAACCTCTCTGGATTTTCAACCCTCCGAGGAGCTTTAACCTATTGAGACAAACAGTCCTTCACCGGACTGTCACGTGAAATTCACGCTAAGGGTTGCTTCAGTTTGTCTCCTCAGTGGAGCGAGTACAGGAGGCTCCATTAGAGACGTGGCACCGTAAGGGGGATTGAACGCAGTAGTAGTAAGTGTACGGCTTTGCCAGAGCCCTTAGCTACCCCTATAACAATACTGTACAGGACTGTATACAGCTAGGAGAACCCTTCGAAGCATACGCTACGCATTTTACCATGCGACCAAATAGAATTTGCGGTCGGCCCGTTGGCCGCCGCAAAACGTTTGAATATATCGTACATTTTCGAAAGGGCCCCATTCCTTCTCATTTCATACCTCGGGCTGTACCACTACTGGCAGCCACTTCATCCCTTCGATATTCACCAGTGCCACCGAATATATCCCTCGATTCGATGCGATTTCCTTGGTGCGTACGTAATAGCTCACGATACTCAACGTGTGTAAATTCGAGTCCAAGATTTCGATTACTGAAATCTGTAAGTTGTAATTAGCTTCGCAAATTTTTATCAACGTATGTATAAGCGTAATCGGTTATTTGGTCAATTTTTTTGAGGAGAGAGAATTTTCATCTGAAAATTAATCAGTTTTTCTTTGTACAGCTACTCTATGTATATAGTTGTTAGAAACATATGTCCACTCATAAAGTTATTAAAGCATGTCCACGTATGTAATATATTCGGCATATGTGCTTATACCTATATGCAATCGCAAGTGGTTGCAGGTGCAGTTTACGTAGAGTTCCACAAATTTTCCACTTGGCTGCACGAGTCCATAAGTTTTATACCGGTCACCAAAGGGCAGTGTATACGTCTATGGGCCACAGTCCGGGTGTCATTTACATGGGAATCGTTCATCGGGGAGTAACTTGCCGGCTCTCATAAACTCTAGATTCGTGAAAGGGGATCTGGTTAACCATGGGGCCTAAAGTTAAATTTATGCAAAGCTGTCAATCCACTTCGGACTCGCATCTGTGCAGCTCGGGCGCCAGATTTTCCAATTTCATTCGTTGCTTTATCACGGGCCGAACTGAACGATCGAAAAATTCTTAACGAAACTTCGTCGTCACTTTTGGACGTACGAAATAGGAAAGGAAAACGAAGAATCGAAGGAAACCGTATTAGGACTTTTATTAGTAAGTCCTGGATAGTCTCAGGGGTCCAGGAAAGACAATTGAAACGATTCGTCAATCCTGCCTAAGGGGTGGATTTTCCTGTCCCTCCTCCCCTGTTCCCAGTCGCTCATGTCCCAGGTCCTTCCACATCCCGAAAGGACACAAATCAAACGGCACAACTGGTAAGATTTCTCATCACGACCCTTGACCTTCTCCCCTTCCACCTACCTTTCCCCCTTTTTTGCTCCCCCTTCATCATTTTTCTTTTCCTCTTATACTCGCGTCTAAGAGAGTTTTTTAGTCTATGTATGCAGTCGACCGGATGAAAAGTCCTCGCGATTATACAGAATCGAATTTTCCTTAGTGATCCTGTATATCCGCATTCTTGATGGTCCACGAGGCTGACCAAGAACATTCTCATTCCCCTATTAGGATCTTTGTCCTGGGATGGTATCTGGGTGGCTTATCCCGATTCCGAATGTGCCCAGAGTGGCTATACTTCGAGAATCCTGAATTAACAGCAATTAGCCTTTAATTAGGAAATTATGAGATTTGCTAAACTATTCGAAATTTCATTAATACTCTGTATGCTATGTACAGGAATATTATATAGGTATCAAAGCACATGGGCCCATGGTTACATACTGTATATACAGCACGGAATAACAATAGTACTAGATACCAGTGGTAGCTTGCGGATGGTAGCTATGAGCAAGGGTAGAAATAGAGGGTTGGTACGGCATAACGGACAAGAGCCGAGTATGCGTATGCCTATGTGAACTATAGGGGTGTGTCGAATACGTCAGGTTGGCTCATCAAGCGTTCAGCTATCCTTTGTGAATACCAATGCGTATTGGTAGCGTGAGGGAGGGAAAAGCAATCCCCCTCTCCACGCAGTAGCATTTCTGCCTCTTGAAAACCCTTTGAACCTTCCAGGATCATGAAGTCTACACAGCATCCGAGCCACGGAACTTTTTTCACAAGTTCCAAAATTTAACACTACATCGCTGGCATCGCTATAGCGGAAGAGTGTGACGTGATCCGAATACATTTGAAATTCGGCAACGTTCCCGGGTGAAAATAAAGACATTTGCCTAAAGGATAAATTGGAGGGTTGATTAATTAATCGCTATCAGTCGAAATTTCTCTGTTGAATCACGGTATACGTACACGGTACATGATATAGCTGGAGGCTTGTACAGGGTTTCTCAAATTACACTAATACATCAAACCTACCAACCCAACCATGCAACATTGTCGTATTCCGCCACGTTTTGCACCCTTGATTTTCAACGCTGGAGAACCTACGCTCTCTGACGTAGTTCATTCATTCGTTCCAACCTTCATCCCTTCATTGGCTGTCACACCCTCGTGACTGATGAGTTCACCCCCCCCCCCCCCCGAACTTCTATCCTTGAGCAAATAGCCGTCCTTCGAACGTTAATGGATGAAAGTTCAACCATGATTTTCTCTACCACTTTCTCATGTTTCATTCTCCCCTTTTAGGTAAACCCTCATTTCGAGTACATATTCGGTTACGTCCTGGCTGTTTAAATACATTTTAAATCATTATCAGTGTCCACTGTACATTTGTGCAACATACGTCTACGGGGTTAAATACATGTTAATTTTGTATGGACATATGTTGAATATTATTCGAATTTTTATTTTTAATTCTTTCTGTATGCATATATTGTGTGGTAGATTTTATACCGTGTGGCTGCACAGCTTCAGGATTTTTTTCTTTACTCCTCATTAATCGTCTGGCTGATAGTAGTGTTATTACTAAACAGATCGGCCACGTGCTTCACTCCGAAGGTTCACGAACGTTGCCGAGCGCTGCCGAGTCTAAGATACGTGCTCACTCGTGGCGGAATGCGCTCAGTCTTATCCGCGTGCTCATACAGTATAGATCGGACTGCCATTAAGTGATAGTTGTGTAGCACTATATCTAACGTTTTTTCTCTTGATTGTATCGGATTTCATTTCGCTATCTTTGTTCCCATTCTTCTTCTGCCAACTCCGTTCGATTGACTCCGAAACCTTTGTCTGTGAATCATCAAGTGTGACGAACATTCTAATCTAGAAGTCTACATGGTACCGATGACTATTACGGATAATTGGGGAACCATGAAACTTCTGACTTAAAGGTAAATTGCATTGCTACAATTTAATACGTCTAACGTCTAAGGAGAGAATCGAGCTCGATTATTTGTATCTATATCGTCGCGCCGCTGTTCCTAGAAAGGGGGTTGCAAATAATCTCATGGACAGCCATGAAACAAGTCATGGGATTACGATCTGGGAAATAAAGCTGTACCGATGGAAGTTTATGGTGGCAGGAAAAACGATAGGGATTCTCGAAAGGGATTGTCGTTCGCGTGACCGCGGGCAGTTAATCGAAAGAAGGGACCGTTTTCAAGTGTTCTAAAATACCCGCTAAATAGTTTATTTCTTTTGGCTTAAGATGGTGCTCGCTCGTAACGACATTTAGACGGTATGATTGCATTGCCGAGGGATTGAAAAGAAAGCTACATTGGGAAGGAATAAAAAAGATGCATTCAGTCCTTCGTACTCCAGTTCACACGGTGTCCCATGGTCGCATGAGTTCTGCCATAGGTGGTCGGTAGAAACGAAGCTATGGAATTTCATGATATCCTTTTAATTTACCAAAAAACAATGGGGGATGGCACAGTTCCGTGCCATCAGGAAATAAAGATAGGGCAAACCATATCCTGTAGGTATGGCTGTACCATATAGGGTGGCCCTTTCGTGTTCTAAACCCATAAAGCAGCAATCCGCCAAACGGTATCTGCGTCTCGCTCTTGTATGTATCTGGCAGACTGACAATATTACCAGTACGAAGGAGAAGGAGCGAGATAGTGGGCGACGGGGAGATGGGGGGGGGGGGGGACGAAGTTGACGCATGAGAGGATTGAAAAAGGAGGAAGGGGTTGAAAAAGAAGAAAAAGTAACGGACATGTTCGATAACGTGAATAAGTATCGGGTAAAAGAAGCCCTTGAGGTCTGGACATATACATGTATGTTTCTAACAGAATACTCTTCGGATGTGCTCCCCCTCTTCTTTTTTTTCTTCTTCTTCCTTTAGCGTCAGTAGCCATAAACAGAAAACAGATTACCCCCATAGACATGGGAATTATTTTCTAACCCTTACGTCTTCTCTCTTTCCTCTCAACCTTCCCGTCTCTCCTTTCTTCAGCCTCTTTCTTTCCTTATACCATGAGGTGTGGTTTATGTTATGACGTCTGTTCCTTTCTGCGCTCCACATCCCCTGACCCCCCCCCCCGCCTTTTTTTTTTACTTTCCTTATGGATGCCTGTCGCCAACTTCTCTTTGATATAATGCAATATAATGCAACCGGAGATTTTTTATAAGCACCGTGCGCGAATATTTTTTTTTCCCGTGACTTTATGTAATTTGATGAAGGCGAAAGAAAGGCTCGGGCTTATGTATCTTCTATGCCTTTTGGCGTCGCGACGCGCCCCGATGCTTTTTCGAAAGCTCCCAATTAGCGAGTTACGCTTTCGAAAGCTCCCTTCAGACAGACCTCGAGCAGGCATTTACATACAAGGTCATGTCATGTAACGTTTCTGGTGCACATATGTGTATCTACCTTTAGTCGCTCATAAAGGAAACGCCTAAGTGTATTATTGACCCTAGCTCGTCATACCTGGTCCCCTGGACCAGAAGAAATAATGCATTCTCACTTGTTCTTTATGACATTTTTTTTCTTGTAATTTTTCTAACTTTCGAATAGTATATTCCTGTTTTTGGACTAGAATGTTTTATTATAAGTTCGAGTCTGGGGTTTCAATTTCAGTATGGTTGAACCTAAAAATAGACATCTGTCCAAAAGTTATAGAACAATGAAATCGTCGGTCTGACAGAGCATCCGTTTACAGTCTAATGATTAAAACATAGTTGTGATGAGATAGGTTTTAAGAATATACTTAAAAAAGTAAAAAATATACGGTCAATTATTCGAGGTCTTAGGTATTCATCTGTCAATCAATTGACTACCATTGACTTTCCGAAAGAAATTCAAATGGCTTATTACGTTATTTTATCAATTTCATGTGAAGAAAATTAATTAAATTCAATGTCCCTCTCTGTCTTCCCCCATTCCCAGAGGCAATTACCATCGTACCCGTTACGACTTCGTTCATTAAATCATGACGAATTAATAAGATAAAATTTCTTTATGGTATACTTTAATGGTATCCCATGTATATATATGTATACGACCTTGCATATGAAATTCAAAAGAATTTAGCGGGCTTTTATATATAAGCATCTTCTTTCTCATACGTGGCTTAAAAAGTTACAGCATCCACAAAGAGTAACTGTAATACGTTGGTATGTCCCGCGAGAGGCATCAGGACGATAAGCTCAAACGGAGCAACGTTCACTAGATAGGTTGTGATAGTACAGCTAGTCCTAAAGAGAGACCCGAGTATCTTCGTTGATCCTTGGTGAAATTAGTGTGAAGGGACAAAGTAAAAGGGACCGGGATTAAAGTGAAAGTATAGCAGGATTGTAGACCCAGCACATTCTCGTGTATTTCTGTAACGTCGTTCAGATGTACCAATGTCAGTAGGAACATCCATCTAGTTTGTACTTAATCTTGTCGGGATGAAAAAAAGGAAATCCTTATCCCGAAAAAAAGTCCTTTATCTTTTCCTACTACACTTTTCTCTCTCCTCTTTTCTCCCCTTCTCCCTCTTCTCTTCCTCCTCGCTCTCTCCCCCTCTCTCTTCATCTGTCTTATCTCTGCAACGGTACTGTAGCGTGCATCTGTCTGCCTGTCCGTCTATGCCTGTATCCCGAAAACTAAGAGAGCCACTCTAAAAAGGGCTACCCACTTCGCCCTGGCGTGCGCGGTATCTTCCACCGGGATTATTTTCCCATTAGGTTTCTTGTCCCGAAGGAGAAATCGAAGGAGAAACTTCGTGGCTACCGTATAGGTGGATCCCTTTGATACGGGCCGTGAATGAAGTGGTGGAGGGGACACGAAAAAAATAGAAAAAGAAGATAGAAAGTCGTACGACTATTTCTCGTGAAAAAAAGTAAATCCCTCTTCCTCTGGTCTCCCTGGACCATGTCGTCTCCCTTCAACGGCGTTCCAAAGTTTCTTCTACCCCCCCCCCCCCCCACCTCTATGAACATCTCCTTTTCTCAGATCAGAATTTCCCTTGTATCCTCTGAATTTTCCTTTTCTTTTTTTTCTCTCCCAAGGTCCAATGCCGTCTCCGGTTGACAACCGCACACACTCTTCCCTCTTGCTTCTAAGCTTTGTCTAACTAATCCTAAACGCGCCTGGGACCTTTCTGTGGGTTATCCTTGGGGTTATCTCTTCGGGGGTCACGATTTCATCCAGACCTCTAACACGCCCTTCTCCCTCTACTCCCTCCTATCCGTCCCTGCCCCTAATGCGTCTAGAGGCCTCGAATTTTCCACCGTGGGGTTGCTCTGTCGGCAAACCTGCAGATCCGTCAACGTCAAACCCCATTAGCACACGGACACCCTTGCTCGACTCTAATTCCAATAAATAGAGGAGACGTCCCCATAGGACAGGCGTAGGTAGGCGTATACGTATACGTATAACGTCGGCATTATCCACGCGCATTACACACCATAGATTCCCCGTATAATAGAGCCGAAAACATCTAGAGGCATTTGGACGTCGTCGTGATTTCTCCCAGGTATAGCCAACCTAAAACAATTGCGTTAAGGGTGTTCTCGATGCATTAAGTAACACCGCGTCGGTATCTTTAATTAATGATACACATTCGTCGGATATCGCAATTAATGCGGCATGTGTCTATGGAGATTTTTCTCTTTTCTCCCTATCTCGCTTCCGCTGCCCTCGCCCGGTAATATTAATGACATTATTCCCACGCACAATGGCACCGTTACTCGTACAGGCCTTACAGTCGGGTCGTATAGAATTGAGTACTGAACTAACGGATCCGCAGACGCTCGAAACAGAGGCGGATGCTGTGTTCTCTGAATTCCTGGAGGAGCAGCAACATCTTTTGGGACACCTCGCTGACTATGTTGAGCTCATTGTCCTTGATAAAGGACGCACATTTGTATCTAGCTGGGATACACATAGGATATGTATACCCCACGAGAGTCCCTTTAGTGGGTGGCTGTGTTAATATATGAATACGCACTGCGTGACTCTGAGTAAGTTATGAATATTAAATACGGGAAAGATGTGTACCTATCATCTTCCCCTTTACTCATCGCGTCTGGCGGAGACTCGGTCGCTGGTCGCGCTTTATCCTCATGATTCGCGGTAACGAGGGTCGGTTAAATTTCATATCTATGTCCGCTGCCTAAATAATGCCCTCTGGGTAATATCTCATGATACGATTTCGATAGCGTTATCAGTGTTAACAGTGTATGATAATAATATAATGACGAATCACTTTTAGTTGGGTTAAAAAAACTTTTTAGCTTATGTACATTTATCGTAAAGGAGTGAGATTGGATCGACCCAGTTTTCGAAATATACATTTTTTCTTGTTCAAAATTGAAGACCATTCGCGGCGGGAGTATTTGTGGAGTTTATACATTATATGTGTATATTTTTTTAAATGTTCATCATTGCGCCGTACTGATTATTTTCTTTTTGACGTTTCGACACTTTCGTTCGGCTCCCTACTAATAAGGCAGGACGTGTCTGCATATGTGATTTTTGGTTTTCTTTTTTCTTTTTTCCTCAATGGGGTTGTACCTTTTCACTCTCTTTGTTTGGGGTCGAGAGGTCGACTCGAATCGGCGTAAAAATATCCACGCATGTCGGCCATGTGCGTCGCGTGCCGTTTCTCCATGCAGCTACGGAAATAGCACTGCGGCCCCGTCGGACCACAAGGACCCGAGACGACGACTTCCAACCGTCGCGGGCCGCGCGTCGCGACGCCCGTTACTTTTCCTGAAATTCTCGCTAATTCCACGGAGACGCCTGGTCCCCCTTCCTCTGCGTATACACACACTCGCCAGGAATACCTTCCACTCCGTAGCCGTCAACCCCTATGCTCCACGATTTGTCAGGATCGTACGGGGTTGAGATATATCAGTCAGTCAGCGAGACGTTAGGTGTCGACCTAACCCTCGTAACCTCTCTCCCCTCCGCTCCTCCAGCTGAAGACATTCGGACAGGTGTACGACGGTGAGGGTGCCGAGTGAAGAGTAACAGGAAAAGAGGGGAAACTGTTTTCATCCCTTACTTTCTTTAGTAAACAAGCGAGAATTTGCCATCCCATCCGCAACCCCCTACCGCCCGGGGGGGGGGGGGGGGGAGCTTTGAAATTTCCCACCCCCTGCGAGACTGCTTGTCTCTTTTGGTTCTTTTTTCTTGTTTTCTCTCACTCTTCGTTTTATCCCTCAGGTAAATATTTGATGCAATTTTTTTTCTCGACATATACACACACGCACTCACGCACATACGCGTCACGCTTACGTCTTTCACATTAACGTCTTATTTCCATGTGTTACGGTGCGTGTCTAGTAGCGACCTCCTCGTAAGTGATTGAGAATTCTGTCGTACACCTGCTACACGGTGTTCCCTTTTCGTGCGCATTCTACGTATGCATGTATACATAACACGGCTGATCCATCTGCGTATCCGGTCTGCGTATAAGCCATATCGCATTTACCGATCCGTCACACGTCACAGCCAGTTGTGTAGTTTAATAGGATCTTGCGTGATACGTCACACATCGCACTTTACGCACACGCTAGTTCCGTTTCACATGTATGCCAATGTGTACCATGACTGTGTACACACATGACGTCCCGAAGAAGTAGTACGAGGGATGATCCTCAATTAGACTTTTCTGATTGCGAATTCGACGGCAATGACATATGAAGATTTTATATGTATACATGTCGTAAAAATATTTGAACAGTGCTCGTAACGCATGTGCATGCGACTTGTCCAAAGGCTCTGATGAGTAAGTCACGTGTGTGACGTAAGTGTTTGAAAGTTTTGGGATCGAGAGAAACGTAAACAGAGGGTTTCCCGTACTATATCCTTTTCCTAAATAGTAACAGTCACGGCAACCCCGTGATTCGGCACCATGTGTTATGGGGTCGATGGATTTTTCTCGTGAGATTCATCCCATGCGTGTGAACGTTTTCTTTGCCGTGGTTACTTCGTACATAGCGATACATGCGTATTTCTCGTCACACGTGTGTCACTGAGTTTGAGGACTTTACGTACTTGTGCTATACCGTACTGCACTGTACTCTAGTACTAGCACTCTTGTGGGTTTGAAGATGACAGACCGGGATGTTTGAGAGCCACTGCAATTACCGAGAGTCGACCCCTGATTAGTGCCTGAGTCACGCTTACCCTTGGACACGTGCTGACAGGGGTGCTCATTTCGTAATTAAATCAAAGACTCTGCCCTTACCCTGTGCTCTCTCTCTCTCTCTCTCTCTCTCTCTCTCTCTCTCTCTCTCTCTCTCTCTCTCTCTCTCTCTCTCTCTCCCTCTC
>JARQSV010000400.1:1200432-1215053 GCA_030142285.1 Calameuta idolon
TCTCTCTCTCTCTCTCTCTCTCTCTCTCTCTCTCTCTCTCTCTCTCTCTCTCTCTCTCTCTCTCTCTCTCTCTCGCATCCCCGTCCGTGTAACCACCACCATTGAATATCTCTATAAAATCCACCGCGGGACCAATTCGTCCCAATTATGTACCTAGACTGCGTTCACGTAGATTTAAAGGGTCATAACTAATAAAAATTGTTCCATAGAGCTGGTAAATTCCCTGTAGTAAAAAAGAAGTAAGAGAATACACGCGCGACATAGTTTAAAAGTTGGGATGGTTGCGTTGTGAGTGTTTTTGTTTTTATTTTATTTTATTTTTATCACCATCCAACGAACGCACATGGGACCCTCTTCCTTCCCACGATTATCAGTGCTGCGTGTCGCACCCTTGTTCTGTTCGTAGGCATACGTACCCCTCATCTGCCTTTAAAAAGAAAACCCTTTCTATCTCCACATAGCCTGGACCCGGTTGACGCAATGAAAATTAGATAAATTTTTTGTTCATATCTGACGTAATTTTTCTCATCCCTATGTCCGTCTCGCTCACACTCGCAAAAAAACGGAAAATCCAAAGGGTATCCCTTCTACCGTGACATATGGCCTATGCGGGGTGTCGTTTACGTATTCTTGGGGGAGCTAAACGCTCGAGACAGATAATTCGCTCATGTAATATGAGTTTCCATGAAGAATCGAGGTTTCCCCAGAAATAACCCCTAATTAGAAGCGTGTAAGGTTCGTTGCGTGTTCGATGGTTCACCCTTGGCCAGTTCACTCCCTGACAGGCCCTGTTCTGCAGTTGTGGGCTTCCAGACATCGTGCGCGCACCTCACACTGTGTACTCTACGTACTCCATGACTGTTTATCTCATGGTGTTGCGTACTCACCCCGCACACGTCGTTTAGCATGGACAAGGTATTGTGTAACAGCGCCTCGTTCTTAGTCATAGCCACGAGGATGCAGACCCTTCCCCATACACGTAACCCCAGAGAGAACGAGAGAGCCCCATGGCATCGTATCGAATATATCCTCTATGGGGGGCTTTGTGGAAGGGTGTGCCCCGTGAACGACGTGCTAGTTTACTGTCCGCTGCTTGGTCGCTTGCATCGTCGACAATGTTACGTACTTTGTGCTGGCCGATGAAAAAAATAATATAATCATAACTAACGTTAATTCCGCGTAAAGCACGTAAGACTGTACGAGAGTGTTCGGTTGCGTACACGTGGTGTTCTATGGGGTTCCGTTTTCTTGGAACCGCTTCCGGAAAGCTTGTCGATGGGGTTTCCATGGGTTTTCGTGTGTCATGGCGGTTTCACGACGTGGATATGTTATCTGCGCGCTCTTACTGTGACACGTGAATACAATGTTTCACTTGACCGTGTCGCTCGTGCGGTTTTAAGTAACACGTGATTTTTGAGATCTTCTTATCGATTGACATCGATTTGACGAAGGTGACACGATTTTCAGTGTAATTGACATCAGTGATATCGCACATATCTTAAGAGAAGAAAAAAAAACATGAGACTCTCGCCGTCGCTGTATTTTTCGGGTAGCCTGAGATGGCAGATGCCCAATGTGTACAGGCCGCAAATAAAATTTGCTACTATCAGGTAATCATCACGTTTTCTCTATACTGTGATTGTGTGTTACTTGCGTTATCGAATATAACTTATATACTTTTCGCTGTCGCCGATTTACACACGTAGAGGTTCGTGATCTTGCACAATTTATTGCCTCCGCCCGGTTCGTATGTATTTTCATTAAGCTTGCGGGAATTAATGATTAAAAAATCATTACGGTAATCGCTGTTGCGGATAAACAAGCTGAACTTTAATATTCACGCGCGTTTACATAGAGATACGTATATTAGGCTCAAAGAATGGAAACGGTGCACACGCTCGCGCAGCCAGTAACTTGTATCGCGTTCACGAATTCCTACCAAGTCGTGGGATAATCCTACGGGCAGCTAATGCTCCCATTCACGTGTGTATATTAGGGATGAATCCTGCGTACGTGGCAGGAATATTATCTTGTTTGGCCAGGACCCCGTGTGTTCTGCGGGGTGTCTGACTACGGGGGTTGGGTGGGTGGGTGTCCCTATTAAATTATACCGAGTCACTTTGTCGTTATTAATTTAGCTTGCGCTGGTTGGTCCCACCTCACGGACGTGGTATATAAAGTTGGAATTTTTATGGGAACATTCATTTCCTCCATGGTTAATAAAAGAGAAAATCTCGACGTAGTAATTATTGCGGTGAATATTTTTCTTTATTTTTTTATTTTAATTTTTTCATATCTGTTTCGTTTTTCAAACGACGTCATTTAATGGGGGAATAAAAAACATCGGGGGGATACACGAAATTCACCACTCCTTCTGTCGATCCCATGGGGTTTATGGGGTACAGTGGGGTTTCTCTGGGGTTGTTATGCCAAAGTGGAGGTATAGCGTCATGATGTGATCCCTTAGTTTCCATTGTTCTCAAAGCATTTTGATATTCAGTTCACGGACTTCCATCAAAACTTGCGCAGCCACAAGGCGAAACTTTGATACGAGATATCTTGTCTTATTGGATTTTCACCATAAGCTTTCCCCCATAAGATTGGTGGGACTTTGGTAAGAGGACCAAAGACGAATACCAAGTACAGTGTATACATGGATATGCACGTATAGAATGGATATACATATATTGTATACACAAGTATTAAGACTTTGTCTATTGTCGACTTTAGGCAGCTACGTGTCCAGGGATCGAGGTACCCCTTTTTTTCTAACCTTATTAAAATTCCCCATGGATCATGGAGCATCACCAGAGGTCCCCACGAACTATCTTTTACTGCGTCTGAGTCTATATCTGAGTCCCTATCTCTGAAATTCCCGGTTCAATGTTTCGCATATTAAAAATCATCCGGTGATATTAAAACATTCCACAGCCACGTATGACGTACTAGGAGATATAATTTCTCATAGAATATTTGTCCTTGCTTTGCCATAAAGTTCCACGGGGTTTTCAAACTTTCTACTAAAGTCAAATTCCGTGCGTCGAATAAGTATTCCACAGATGATTAAAAAATTATTTTTTATCTTTACTTTTCCAAAGTAATCACAATCTGTCAAATATACTGAATTTCGTCCAGGCGCACGACAAACGGTAAATTCATTCGCATCGAACGGCAATAGCGACGATTAATCGGCGTTTAGAAAAAGCGAAAATAATTTCGTAATTCGTTATGCGAGAAATTGACTCTGGCATGGATCATATAACAACGGGAGGGAGAGGAAAGAAATGAAATGGTGCCTCTGTTGCTTGATTAATGATATAGCCAATGTGTAGAACTGGTTGCCTGAAAGCAGGCGCTTTTCATAAGAACATTACACATAGCAAGAATGCCCCTGGAGTATGGCAACCAGATTTGATGTAAAGCCGTGCGGGTAATGGTGTATCTTTTGTGGATGGGGAACTCCTATAACCCGTTAGACAATCTGGTTGCAGTCTCTCAGGCGCGAGAGATAACCCGTGGGAGAATAAAGAAAGTCTCGATAAGGGAAATCGGGAAAAAGATGGCGCACGACTATAGGGAAAGTGTCAAGAAAGGAAATATCTCATCACGTATTATTAGAATTGCCATAGTGTTTTCGAATAAAGGAAATAGCGTCACTACGGCCATTAGGGTGAATTGTCGTGAACATACGGCTCCCTACGTATATCCCTTCCTTATATAGAAGATCCATGGGGGGTGTGCGCTTTCTCGGTTATGGTCAAGCCGTCTCCCATAATAAAACTATTCCCGTCATGGTTCACGTTTTTCTTATGGGGCGGGTGTCGAGGAGCCTTGGGGTGTTTCTGCCAAGACTGGCCAGTCCCTATAGATTCAATCACGACCACCATAGCCCAATCCAGTACACCCCTATACCAGAGAAAAGAAAACCATAGACTATCACGTGGCACTCGCCGCTGGAATACCAAACATGCGTTTTTCCTTTCATCTACCTATGCACCTTTCTGTAAATGTTCGCTGGCATATCCCAGACCGAACTATACTTATGGGGTAGTTACTGTGCTCGAGCTCCATAAGGAAAAAATTATTGGTAAAATTATTCTTTTAAAGTTTTTCGATTAAGTCCCATAAAATATTTCACGTATATTCGACAGCCAATCTATATGGTTTCCCATAGAGGAGAGAATCGAACCCTCCTACATCACATATATAGACATCCAGCATATTCGATATGGGGTCCTATAAGTTAGGCGATAATGCAATATGCTGACGTGGGAGTTTCTCACTCCTTAGAGAACGAACACCTTGCCTTATGGGATATTCATTCCTTTCGAAGGATTCTCCATTAAATCCGGATTTACCATTTTTTTGATGGACGTTTCCTATCGGCAACGTCATGGCTTCTTCTTCTCTTCCCATATTTCTTCTCAGCCAATGGTATCGTTAGTATTTCATACCACAAACATAAAAATATTACAAGTAGTATTGTTATTATTATCGTTAGTATTTCATACCACAAACATAAAAATATTACAAAGCGCACGATAATCAGTAGTTTCCACGTTTAATAATTTTCTATAAGAATCCTCCTAAGATCTGTCGCCAATACAGAGCCGTATCCAACGGGTGTCCACTTTTGAATCACCAAGAAATTCTTCTGCTATATCAGAGACTTGATATGCGAAGGGCGTAGGGTTCGCGGGCTTATGGGGCTTTGAAAATTAATTCATGGGGTCTCGGAGCTACTTGCCCGGAATACGAAATTGCATTAATTGAATTGCTCCGAAGTTTTCTCGATGACTTTGAATGAAGCGAATGTGAAAGGAAGAGAAAAAAAAGTAAATCCGTAAAACAATATTTCTTTCAATCTCACTTTTCTTACGAGCATTCGTTCATTTTTTCCACCTCGCGCGTCTTAATCTTTCCATATTTTACCCCATGGCTTTACGGAACACCATATGGCTGGACCATTTTCTCAGACATATTGTATCATACACTTCCACGCCGATATCGTAACTTGCCAGTTCATAATGGACGTTTCAGATGTCGTAAAAATGTCGCCCTTTTCACACTTATTTTATCCACTGCCCTTTTCGTGTTACACGTAGAGGTATTATGTGCAATCACACTTTGGAGTGGTCATACTGTACTGTTCGTACCCCGTAAGTGAGGATGGGACTGTACCCCATATAGCATAGGGACTGCATTTACGTTTACGATTCTAGCAGAAGGATATGGGATCCCAATTAATTTAAGGGATGTTTAGTGGCCGATCGTAAAACCTTCCTCTTCACAAACCTCCCCATACCTATATCCGTACTCCTTCTTTTTTTTATTCTCTTTGCTCATTACTATCCCTACCAATTCGTCGAATGAAGGAAACTTCACTTGTTCCTTATTCCGTACATTCCCTTCTTCACTTTCGTTAAATGCAAACAGTGCCGACTACCAGTCACATGCCTGCATTGTCAATCACCCCATAGTGGCTTGCCGGTGTGGTATACTAGAATTATACAAGATCTTGGTCTATTCTTCTAACGCACGCTATCGGGCTGAGTTAATCTTGAAAATACGTAAAATCTAGCCGAACGATGCTCCGTGAATCTATCTGATTTAATTTTACAGATGTATCGTAACCTGATTATTTTACGGTACCTTTATTTGCCATATTTACGTTACGCTTGTCTTACCACGACACTGGGTAGTGTCGTGGAATAACACCTGGGTGGCTGGCAATGAATGAATGATAAATTCTGAATGGAGCTTAACACTTCTAGGTACATTTTTTACGAGATTCTTGCCAGCTCTGAATAATAGCATCGAATGGTCTGTAAATTGTACTGGCGGTGGTTTTTGCGGCATGAAAAATAAATAATTGATAGGGGTCGATATCAGCCACTTTATCAGATCCTTTCGTCAAAGGAGGGTGCGCCACTAGAATTAGCTATTGGCCATTAGCCCGAATACTGATCCAGTTTTTTTCTCTCTCTCTCTCGGTGTGTGTTTCCGGCACTTGTTTGGGATTGTTAGGGGATGCGCCAGGGCTAAAAGGGGATGAATTTCGAAGCTCGTATCGTTCGGAAATCCGTATTTCTGGTTTCGTGGTGTTGCGGAGGCTCCTGGGTTGGAGCATGATGGGAGGTCCACTGTGATTATACCCAGAGAGAAGCGTGGAGTAAACCAGATAACAATCTGCGAATCTGCCCTGTGGTCGGTAGAGTCAGTAGTGCCGCAAACCCTTGTGCATAACGGGTGATATGTCGCTGGTGTCGTGCGCTATATATTTTAGTTTAAATTTAACCAGCCGCGGGTTAAGGGCATGATTTAGGGAATCGACTTGCAAAACCTCACTTCCGCTCATCCCTTCATACCCCCCTTTCCTGGTTGTCCCTTAGCCTATGGGGGGTTTTACTCTCTGGACGCCCCTGGCCAGATAACAGTCGCTGATAAGCTAAATGTTCCAGTTACCATACAGGTATACATATACTCCCGCCTAGACAGATACATTACCAGAGCCTTAGGGCGCCCTTTACACTTTGGGAATATCCAAAACCCCATAATCCCATAACGAAATGTCACCTAGATAGCGTATGAAATTAACTCGTTCACTTTCTTCGTATATGGGAATTTCGTAAGAGCACCTTGTCAATCCTATCTCAGGGTGAATATTGAGGAACTTTTTTAAAACTAAATTTGTAAGCGTCAAAGCTAGGGAAAAAAAATATGACGGAAGAGTGCACGTCCGTGGTAATTTAGGCAAGACCGATAACAAGACCATGAAGAACGCCCAATGTGAACGAGCCGGCTCAATTTCCTCCCAGGGAACCTTCGCCCTAAATTTTAGTGATAGGATCACAACTTGTCCCCAGTTTCCTCTGGCAGGTTCCACGCTGGTTATATCATCCATCCATCCATCCATCCAGTAACGAAGCAGGATAAGTAATGGCGGTATCATGGTGTTGGTAGCCATTACGAAGAGATGGTAGTTGGCAATAAAGCATGATGGTCGAAGTGGGGATAGGCGAAGTACTGTTACTGCCAAAGTACTAAGTCGTAGGAAAATAGATAAAGCGAATTCGCGCGCTCGAACGCTAGATTTTGTATTAGCATACGCTAAGCGAAAGGTACACCCCTAACTTAACCGTCCATCCCTTTATAGTATCCCGACGGCAACCTCCATAGCTCTGGCATGAGTAGTAGCAGCAGCAGCAGCAACGGCAGTACCCCATACTCAGCCAGCACTCACTGGCAGCCTACCCTTTGCCCGGGGTGGTGATGAGTCTCTGGAAATTTTACGACCACATCCCTCCACCACCCTCCGCACCACCCCGCAAAAGGCTCTCCTCACCCAGCCTATTTCCTCATCCTCATTACTCCCCTCCTCCCCCCTAGTAACCATCCTCTTCCTTCCTTCGTGACTTCCTACCACCCTCTGGCCCTGCGTAAAGCACGGAGCATCTCTTAAGCGAGCCAAAACGTCTCGACTCGAGTCGACCCGACCCGTTTGCCTACTTTATGGGACCCCGTCAGATTTCATTTTAGTTAAGCGGCCCGACAGTCTGCTTGCACAAGCATTCAATTAGATCGACAAGCTACTCGACCTCGGCAGCCATTACTGTTTTTCCTTGTCTTCTTTATCTTCTTGCACTTCTAGGCTTATATGCCGCTCGTGCGATCCTGCTTGTTTTATACGTACAGGCGATGATCTTGACGAATGCAATAGGCAGGATAATTGATTCCTAGGACGTCGCTTAACACGTGTTACCGCGATCGTGTCGGCGCCTGTTCCCAGGTAATACTCCGAACGCGTGTGCGCCGACGGGTTGCATAGCTGTAGGCGCGCTCGGCGACATCTGACAAATTGATTTACGATCAAACGAAAAGACGATGCTTACTGTGTAAGGGGTGGCAGTTTAATTAAGAGGATTGTCAATTACTAGACGTTGATTGAATAATTCGGAAAGTTAGTGTAGTTTTTTTTACACTCTCCTTATTTTACATAAATAAAAGCTGTATGTACGCGTGCAGCACATAGTGGAATTTTTGTTATCGCAGTAACAAAGTACTTGTAGAATCTACCTGTGGAATTCGTTGTACATTGTCTGACATATTTGGCGCTGGGGTGTAGGTAAGGAGGGAAGGCAATAATTTAAAAAGTTTACAGCCCGTTTTTTTTAAGGGCGTTTATATCTATGGGCAGCCTGGATAAGTACTGACAAAGCAGAAGTTAAAGTACGGGCGGGAACTTTGCCCGCTCGCTCCTTACAGTTTAACTTCCGTCCATTTACCGGATGGGCTCTCCAGTCAAGTTTATGTTGCTCTTTACGCATTCATAAGGTTGTATTACCTCGAGCGGGCCGCGATTTTGCGTGAAAGAGGATAACGAAGTGGAACGAAGGTCCACAAAAAAGAGAGGACGATAAAAAAAAATGGAAGCTGAAAAACTCGATTCACCGTTATGCGTAGCGAGGCTTATCGCTATCATTATCCCCTAAAATCATCCCTCGGGTTTTCACCCTAATCTAAAAGTGAAGTAAGTGCCGTTTTGACTTAAACTTTGAGCTATGTCGCTTTTTGTTTCCTTTTACCCTTTTAACTCAGGGAATGATATTTAAAAAAAAAATGAAGTGCATGAAAAATGCTTTATTCTCTCGTCAGATTCGAAAATCACGAAGGAAAATTATTGATCCTTAATACATTTGGATGAGATACTTCCGGGACATTAGGAAATTATTTGTCGAGGTGTTTCCTGTTTCTTCGAATGATTAGGGTTCAAAAGGGTGAAACGTTACGACATGTAGACGCGTCAGAAGGAAATAGGTTATCCCTATGGTTTGGCAATCTTAAGAAATAAAATTTTTTTGTTTTTCAGTTTTTAATGTTGCCCTACCCTCAAGCAGCATCAAAGCACAAACTACGTAATTCAAACTGCGAACCTAGCGGACAAACTCGAAACTGTTGATTGCTCCCTGAATCGCCATCAGAACCCTATGCAAACGAGGTACCTGTTTCTAAATTGGGTTGCAAGTTCCGGCATTGTAATTAATATCTCGGCCAGGGGGAGTATCATGGGGGGGGGGGGGGGTACGTCCATGGCTATCTATACACATAGGGGTGTGTTAAGCTTTTCCAACGAGGTGCGTAAGGGCTGACAAGGAGAGCTTTGGGAATTGTACACGCGATATTCCCCGTATAAATGAATTTTATTTAAACGGTTGGTGGTGAAAAAATACGAAATTGGAACACCCAAATACAGATGAACCCCAAGCAAAAGCATAAATTATTTCGTCTGAGTGAATTTTTCAAAAGTTTGAATATTTGCTTCAGTCCACGATTGTAGAAAAATTCGTATTATTTCAGGGGATTAACGAGCAACAGCAGCACGTGAGATTAACAACCCCTTGATTCGTCGTTTCTCCAGAGTATTGCGCTTTCGGATGGGGTTTAGTTAGTTAGTTAGTTTTTCCCTTGCTTATAAGGGGGATGGAAACTGGGCTTCGCCGACGAGCCACGGGATGCGCCGACGTGCCAATTGCGACTGTCATGTTTATAAATTCCATTAGCCACGCGAGATGAGGTCAGACCCTTCCTAATATTAATTGAAGAATGTTTGCCAGTAGCCACCATGCGTACACGACTAGTCTCGTAGGCTGGTATCATTAATTCATGCATTGCGCCACCCGGTACATTTATACCATCTTATTCCGTGACGGATGTGTACATTGGACATTAGTCCTGTCCTTACGACAGCCGATATAATAATGAGGAGAATTTTATGAACCGCCCGGTATGTGGCTACTACTAAAATCCTGAAGTGGATTCCTTAATTCGAATTCTTATAGCTTACTCGATATCGTTAATCATTCCTCGAGCTCTGGAATAATGTTATCATACGGAATGAAATTCACCAACTTTCACCGTCCTTCGTGATTACACCATAAAACACCATGGGATATCTCGACGCTATTGGTCAATGTTCTGTCAAGTATACACATGTGAACGAGTGAACGCGCGAGAAACCACCTACGGTTATGCAGGAGCACGTATGCTGGTTTAGAATTTCCAGATTTAATTTCCTGCCGCTATCTCAACGGATTTCTTTTATCTTTCGCACCCCATTCATCCATCATCCCTCGTGGACCACTCCGAGATTTTACACGATATAAATCCACTTATGTCAGTCGCACCCCCGTCGGGTGTAAGTCTCGTCCGGCACAGAGATTGGGTGAGACGATTGGACGAAGGAGGTATCTGCGAGGGTGGCGCCCTCGGAGGTGCAAGGGTTGAAGAGCAAAGACACTAAATCAGAGAGCGAGGACAGGGCTGTGACGGTGTGGTGGCGGAGACGGTGGAAATTTTCACCCCGTCGTGAATTTCTGTCGTATAACGGCTGGCTGGTGCCACCCCCGCGTATATGATTTACTATTTCTGACGGGATTAATAATTTTCCCTAAGGGATCGCGGGGAGGGTACGAAAGACGCGTTGCAGCAGATGTCGAGACATTTTCGCCCACCCTCTATCCCGAGAAGATATGCCTCCCCCCCCCCCCCCCTCCGTCTTCTAACGGTGACACTGGAAGGTGAATGGTCGGACTCGTAAACTTCCCAGAAGTCACGAAAGTCGACCAAACGAAGTATTAAGGGTTGGTTTTTGTGGATTTTTCGACTGCCATTTTTATTATTATCGACATTACAGGGATTTCCAAGTTTGTCCGATGTGCAAAGGGATGCTTTACAAGGGGGTTAGTCGGGCTTATCAGATAATACCATCACGAGTCAACTTTGGCAGAAGGCACCCCTCGGTGCCAAACTAGCCCCTTAGAAAGTCAAGCGTAGAAATACGAGCAACGAGCAGATCTATAGATGTAGCTCAACCCATGCAAGATCCTTATATACGTACTCGACTATATATATATATATGGTGTCTCTTTGGTAATCCAACTTGTAAGGTCCCAAAATCTTTGGAGCTCGACGATAAACGGGCCTTACGAGCCATTAAACACGGCATTATACATGTCCGCCTAGTTTCTCTTAGGATTGGCCTCGTCTTCTAAACCACCATAAACAAGCCGAAGATCGATGGAGAAATCCTTATGGGGGCTCTGTACGGGTAATAAATCTCATTCCGCATGCTTCCACGTTAACGCTGTGAGTAGTTATCCATTTAATTATTTTCAGTTTTCATTTGTAATGTTTTTTATATACATTCCGTAAAATAACGTGTATTCATTCCATTTTTCATTTAATTATCTCGCTTGATTTTGAGAAACGCATACTCCACGTTTTTCTCGAAATTAAAAAATAAAATATTCTTTCTTCTTTACGACACCATATATCCACGTATACAAGTACCTTACCGACGTTCCCGTGCCGCAGCTACTTCTCTCAGAATTCTACCGATCTTCAAATATAACGACGTTATCAAGGGCTCCTGGTATTAGTAACATTAGCATACACCTCTTCCGGTACCTATTCTAACCTAACCTTTTACTAAGGATTACCAGCTTCTTGGGCATCCCTCCATGGCCCTTTATAAACGGCCCTTTTAATTGATAGTAATGCGTCTGGACCTTGCACCCCATTTTCACCGAGAATTTACTTTGCCTTGCCCTATTGCGCATATATTGTACATACGCGAAATCCCCGTAAGTTCGATGTTTCGTTTACTCTCGTATGCACCGCGTGTTGTTTCGAAATTATTATTTTACTTGAGATAACAAAAAATATACATCGAAATAAACATCCACTCGTCCAATTCGATACACATGACGCTACAATAACGCATGATCTCTCTAACGATTTCATTAACATTATAAGGCACTCCAAGTTAACGCTAGTAGAATCGTAAAGGTCGATAGTTATTAGTCCTTAAAAGGCATTTCTAATGGGCATTGTTTCTAATCTAACGAGTAGGCGATATCGTTTCTTGCCATTCCATCCTTATTAAGGATCACTATATACATATCCATTGGACACGCAACCCTATATATATTTTGTTTTTTCGTATTTTGGTTTTTCCTCTTAATGCATCTTTTTCCCTCTAGCTTTTTTTACTCCCTCCCTTTTCCCTCTCTATACTCGAATTATTCGTGGGACCGTGTGACTCCTGAATAATTTCTAAATTAGATATACTCTCGTGAAGCTGACTCGCGCTCCAGGCGAACGAATCTCCGTCTACTAATCCTCGAAACAAATTAGGAATGGCTTTGGGTTTCGTATGAAGGCGATGGCCATCTTGAATTCCTGAATATCGATGCGAGGCATGGTGTCCCTTCCCCTCGCCCAACACCCCCTTTCCGTTCCGCCACTCCGTTCCGTTTCATCGTTTACATTCGATCGGATTCACGAAATACGACGTTACATGTTTCGCTTTCTTTATATATATTTTTTTTTCTCGTACGTATTTAAATTATACCACGATTTCCATTTCGATGGAGAGTTCCTTGAATTTAACATAAATTAATTTCTTTGGTGAAAATTCATGAAGATCAAAGACACATTCGGGTTGTCCGAACCATTAGATTGCGTATTATAACCTCTAAATTATCGCTTGTATAAGATGTTATCTTGGTACCGAGCCGGGAGAGAAAAATTGGGCCCCATAATTCGTAAAGGGCACTTCGAGTGGACTCCTGGCGTTTAAGGGCCTGAAAAACAACGGTACGAAGGGCAAGGAGGGCGAACTCTCACAAGCGTACGATATCTTGTAGAATCAATCCTCGTCGACTGGCAAAACGCTCTTTTCTCTTCCGCAAGTCGATTCCTTCCTACTATTCTTCCTCTCCTTTGACCTTCTCCCGTATGTATGTCTGTAGTTTTGTTTTGTTCAATCGGTAAAGACTTTGAAGATGATTTAGATGAAGACCAAGGTGATTCAGTCACGGTTGTAGTCACGTAGTCACTTTGAGAATGTAGACTGTCCGAGAGTGAGTGAGAGAGATGAGAGACGTGTAGCAATGTAGATGTAGGCATCCAAGATAGGCAGGAAGGTAGAGAGACAGATAGGAAGGTAGAAAACTAAGGTGGGCAGGCACAAACGAATTCGGAATGTAGAGATAGTTTGCTGGCAAGGGAGGCCTGCTGAACAGCGGGTGTCAAGTTAATCTTTACGCGAGCCTTTAAGCGCGCTGAATCGATGCTGAGAATGTCCCTGCTGTAGAATCACGTTATGGCGGTGGCCATTGCTTCAGCCATGGTGCACCATGAGCCATTGCGGCTTACATGAGACTCCCATCAACGTTCACTGATGAGTCTACACAGGGTCTAGCTTCGTCAGCCATAAACCTACGATTACAGGGCTTCTTTTATTCTTATCCTTCTTGCTCGCAGCCTGTTACGATCTTTATCCTTTGTCTCCTCTCCTCCTCCTTCTTCGTCCCTCTTATACTTCTTCTCTTTATTCTTTTCCTTCTCGTCTCTATGATTTCTCATGTCTTCGCCGGGGTTGCCGTTAGCACAATGAAAAGTCATTTGTTTTCGGTTTTGTGTTCATTACAAATATTTCTGCACACGTTTACTTTATGAATCTTCTTTATTTATTAAGTGAAGCTTCAGTCTTACATCGAATTCCAGTCATTTTTGAGTCCGATATCTCGTCATAAAGGTGGTAATCGCGTTGCACGTTAACATGTCGAGGGAAAGAAGTAACGCGGTTTTATAACCGAGGAGCGGTAGTATAATGCGCGAGGATGGTTGTTGCATTAGTATTGGGGCCTCTATGAAAAGTGGGGCCCTCAGGGGTCCGACCAACATTTTTCTTTAAATTATAGTCTCGGACCTGCTTCTCGCTACCTGGACTCACTCTCCTCCGCTACTCTTACCTTCTTTTCCTTTCCGCTCTTCGTGTTCGTTCTCTCGGTCCCACCCTTCGCTGCTGCTTGATCCTCTCGATCCCAAACTAAAGGAGCCTAATTGCCACTCTTATTTTTCTCGAACGGTAACGAGTCCCAAGTGCCTTAGGAACTCACGCAAACTCCATCTAGAATTTGGTAGAATGTCTAGGTAAGATACGTTACTGTAGGTTTCTAATCCTTAAATGAAAACTGGGCCTTACAATTCTACTAGCCACAGAATCATAAAGCTTTAAGCGTTTTCGCTCCACGGCCGTTATCGTTTTATACGGACTTCCAAAAGGAACCATTACCACCCCGTCGACCGCAAACTACAAAATGAACAAAAGTACCGGAAATACCGTAGAAATCCGAGATCATCGCGGTCGGAGATGCCTGTGGCGATGATTTTACACGATGTCAACTCATATGCAGGTGGCGGAGGATATGGAGAAAAGGGGCCTCATGATGGCACATAAAAAGCTAATTACCAGGCTAGTGACTTCCGCTGGCTTTTTCTCTCTTGGACGTCGGTACATACCGAGGTCGCCAGAACCTCTGAAAGAATATACGGTATATGTTCACCCGGAGGACCTCTACGAGGACAAGGAGTTTACAGTGAAAATAAGTAGTTGAAAAGAGAGCAAGAGAAAGAGAGATAGGGAGAGAGAGAGAGAGAGAGAGAGAGAGAGAGAGAGAGAGAGAGAGAGAGAGAGAGAGAGAGAAAGAAAGATAGAAAGAAAGAAAGAAAGAAAGAAAGAAAGAAAGAAAGAAAGAAAGAAAGAAAGAAAGAAA
>JARQSV010000400.1:1215153-1225645 GCA_030142285.1 Calameuta idolon
GCGAGCGAGAGAGAGAGCGAGCGAGAGAGAGAGCGAGCGAGAGAGAGAGCGAGCGAGAGAGAGAGCGAGCGAGAGAGAGAGCGAGCGAGAGAGCGAGAGAGCGAGAGAGCGAGAGAGCGAGAGAGCGAGAGAGAGAGCGAGAGAGCGAGAGAGAGAGGGATGAAAATGAATAAGTAATGAATAAAAAAGAGGATTGGATAAAAGCACGGTCGAAATAAATTCGTGAGTCGGAGTAGGGCCGAAAAAGACCACCCGCCGTTTCCAATTAGATTTTTTAATTTTATCCGTTTTTTTTTTTATTACGAGAATTCGAACAAGGCCCAGAGTTATTCTAACACTGGTTCCGTAAACTCCTACAATACTCAACGTGGATTTGTTACTCCCGGCATTCCTTGCATTTCGAAATGGCGAGTGATGTTTATTGGACAAGATAGGTAAACCGGATCGTGAATGTGCGCGCAAATCAGTGTGAAGGCATCTTCCTCGAATGAAAATAGTCACTGAGAATCCGTAGTAATAGCGTCACGTCGATATAGGGCCAGTCTTGGTATTACGCTGCTGTCAGGACCCATAAAAAACGATAGCACTGTCAGTATTCATTGCTTAGAGGCACCTGGGTCTTGCGTTCTGCGGCCATTAAGGAAACTGGAATTACTCTGTGATCAATTTTCAATTTTCAATTAACAACAGATTTTCATAGGAATTTCATTTGGGGCCTTACGACACTACAAGGACCTCCCGGGCACGTACGGAATGAACGCTTAAGCCTCATATATCCAAGTAACCAGATAACTATCACGAGAGAGGAGACATTGACTGTCATTAAATATGGATCAGCAATGTCAGAATGATGGGAATGGTACGATGATGAGTACAAAGTGGGGATGAAATGATCCCGCTCCAAGGTTCACGTGGATATTATATACGTGTAGGAGATACGGAGAGAGGGCAGGAAAAAGTATAGAACGGCTTCTCTCACCCCTCTATGTTTCCTGCGGGGCCTCACACGGAATGACTTGCACACCGGACAGAAGTATGTAGGCTGTCCGTTTGCTATGGGAGTAAATGGGAGGAGAGGCCTTTGGGGCCTTCGGTGCCCCGGGGGCCTCAGGAATCGGTTGGGGGTACTAGAAAAGTACCGACGACCAGGACATACATACCGATATAATCCTTTTTTCCTCTATCCTCTCGTCTTCTTTTATTCATTTTCCACAGCGTCATTTAACCGACAATCGAATAGGCCTTATCGTCTATTACGTGTATTATTTATCTTTATCTTTATTAACTGTCCTCTGGAAAGATATCTTCGTCTTTTTTTTTCTTCTATCGAACACTGGTAGATTCATCTTTCCGGAACCCGAACAGGAATACACCAAGAGATTAGTACCGATCCTATTTAGAATTGTTTACGTGACATTTTATTAAATATCCTGTATACGACGATCCTTCTAGTCTCCGTATAACGTACGGTATCCCTGTAGTACCGATATATGCCCGGCACGTCGTGACTCCATCACGTAGTTCCCCAGTCCCATCAGGCCCCATCAGACCCAAGCCTGCAATCTGCATAATTCCCTTCTGAATCTTGTCGTTTTTCTTTTTATTACGTTTTTTTCTTCTTCTTTTACATCTTTTTATACAAGTGATCTTCTGATCTCGCCAGTACGTACCTAGATTTTTGATCGACCCTCGATAAAGCCGCGCAACTCGTTGCTCCTGGAGCATGTTGTTCGGCAGTATTAAAAAAATATACACTTTTGGGACCGATTTCGCACAAATTTATTCTTGTTAAAAACAAAAAAGTAACCTTTTATCTCGGCCATATATTTTTTTCTTTCCACTTTCATTCGACTCCACGTTTTTCTACTTTATTATGCAAGGCCAATGGTTATACGCAACGCCGAATGTCAACAATGTCCGGTACCAAACGTTGACCCTTATAATCGAGAGGGGAGTTAACCCACAAGAGGGTAGAGGATAGGACGATGGGGCATAGGACAGAGTATATAAGCACGAAAGGGTAGGGTTCGCTCTCCTTCCCACTCTCACTCGCTCTCTTACTCTCCGTAACGCAAAGCGTGGACTCTCGAAGCGCGTTCGAGTTAAAGTCAACAATCTGCAAAAGGCAGAAGTCTCGCATCGACTGTTTGCCAAGGCTTTAGTATTCCCATGAGTCTCTAGTGTACGTACGTAATACGTTGTGCCCTCTGCATATACGTGCACGTGGTGTAGTACGTAGCTACCAGCAGGCGGTAGCATCCTCCTCCACCAGGGAGTTCGAGAGGAGCGTTGGTGGACTCGAAGAAAACGTACGACGGCAATCGTGAAAAAAAGTCCGAGGACACTTCAAGAGCCACGCTTACCACTCTACAAATATTTAAAGATTTCCTGTCTCTCTTTTTCTCTTTTTTCTTTTTTTTAAATCTTTCTCTTTCTTCTTCTTCTCTCCACGAAGCTACGTTTTTCTTACTATCTTCGTTGGATAGTCAGGTAGAGGTTTTATTATTTTCCTAATCTGCATTACTATTGATAAAAAAAATATATTTTTTATTTTACGTCACGACGCTCCAAGGAATTCTCTTGAAACGGTCTGCAAGCGTTAACGTTTGGTAATGTTTTTCTTTGATCGCTCCTCTTCTTCATCTTGCCCTGTGCAAATTCTTTACGCCTTTAATTTTCTCAAAGTACCCGCACACACGCGATGTCCCCACCGTGAGGCGTCTTTTCCGTCGACAAAACGGGCCCCGGGAAGTCGTTAATGACCTTCCGTGGGAAGTGACTCGCATGTGTGAACGCGTAAGTTTGACGGGATTCTCGTAATGGTAAAGGCGTGTATGTATATATGTATAGCGAAGTGAAGTAAAGCAGGGCCCTGCTCTTGAAACTATCGCGTGACATCTGTCTCTCGATGGTGTGCAGTAGGTGCGCGCTCCGCCACTCTAAACTACTTCTGGGCCCAGAGCAAGGCGTTCCGGCCCAGTTTTCCTTCGCACAAAACATGGCTTGCACGAGCGTTCGCAAGATGGCCACGGAAATTCCGGAGCTATAGTAATACCTACAATACCCATTAACGTCGTAAATGGAGGAAGCTTTAAGATCTCGAACAAAAGATTGAAAAAAAATACTCGTAAAAAGGTAAAAGACAATATTGTATTCCTCATCGAGTTAGGTTAGGGTTAGAAAATATTTCGCAGGATGAATGGAAAAAGGACATAGTCGATGGATGACTCGTAATAGAAGTTGGAGTCGAGAGGGAGAGAGTCAGAAACGGTCCGTCTGTGCCTTGAGGCCTCGCAGCAGGCACACAACACAAACGTAGACAGTGCGTCGCACACGCGCGCGTAGCACACGCGTTTGGGGCCTCGAGGGAGAGGCGTCGGGCCCCGACACGCCACACGTATTAGAAACGAATATAAATATATCGGGTAAAGCGAAGGAGAGTGGAAGGGTGCGTGAGTGTGTCTCACTTGGAAGTACCTTCTCTCACTACGCACGCACGCACTAATACACTGCGGAACCCGCTAAGGCCCCAACAAGGCCCCATTGGTCCCCATTCCCGTATTCTCTCTCCTGTTCACCACTTCTCTCCCTTGCACTCTGGCTCTCACTCTTTCTCTCTCTCTCTCTCTTTCTTCCCACTTCTTCCACGGGCAGAAACTCCGAGAGCAACACGCTCGACTCTCAGTACTCGCCGCGCAGCCTCGGCAATCCCCGATATATTATTACTCTACATACTTTCCGCATGTGTCTCCCTGTGCATCAACCTTTACGTGTCTCTCTTTTGCCGCGTGCGTTGTGTGCGCCCATATATCTGTTTGTGCGTGATTGGAGTACTCGCCGTGTCCAGAAATACGCGCCTACTCGTTTCGCAATTTTTTTTGCACATTCCTATCGCGCCCGGCAATTTTGGATTTCTTCGAGAAACACTGCGAGTGCGCGAGTGTTCTATGAATTTCGCAAAGCGTTATCCATGAAGTTTGTTGTAAAATTGCAAAATTATGTGATTAACCAAGATGTCGGAAAAGATTGTCAGTTTGTGACATGTGCTATTTTTTTAAATGATTGATTTAGTGGTTTTTTTCCTTTTTTTTTTCGTGGCGTCTCAAATTAAACTTTATAAATTTGATAAGCCTAATGCTCGAGCGTAAAATATTTGCAGATCAAGTAATTTGCACGTTGAATGTTTGTGGTGCCGAAGGAAATCATTTGCGGTTATTCGCGAAATATCGATACGCCTTCGCACGCGTGTTTGCGAATCATGCATATTCCACGGTGTGATCGAGCGAGGTAATTGTGAGTAAAATTGATGAAGCGACAAATCTGCGCGAGATAGAAGAGACGCGAGGAGCAAAACGAAGAGAAGAAAATCGACGGGGCAAAGGGAATGAGGAGAAGAGAGAATGACCAAGAGAAGATGAAGCGAGAGGGCACTGAAAGATAATCTTTAATAAGCGCTTCAGCGGGGCCCTACGCAGGTTAGATTCCTTATCTCTCTGAGTGGCTGTCTTTAAGGTCCCAGATGCAAGCTGTATTAATATGTTAATCTTCACTCTACTACTGATTCTACATAATACGGAGTATGTAAGGCCGTGGCTTCCTGGTTACACACGGCCCCTTCGTCACGATGAGCTGAGGATCAGCATCGCCTCCGTATCAGCGACCGATAACCGATAGTCCGGCGAATTGTTGGACATGATTTCGTGACAGGAAACACGAGAGCACGAAAGAAGAAGAAGATAAGAGACAGAGAGAAAACACGACGGCCGATAATGTCCAGTCTAGCGAGAACTAGACAGACGGGCCTGTTCGGTTCGAAAAGATGGTGGCAGGGTGGCTGCTGGGCCACCAGGGGTCACCAGGAGGCCTATCTGCGCAAACTCTACTCCAGGAAAAATCCCAACGCGGGAAGTACGTTGGGCGTTGATGCCGACTCCGACAACTGGACAGCTGTCGTTTACGACCTACCCGATAACGACGAGCACTACCTGGATGCCTTCCTCAGGAATAGAAACGACGGCAGCGCTCGGGATCTTCCAGCCCTCTCGACGCCCAGAGCCAGTCCCACGGAGAAATGTATGGAATTTCTTCAGGGTGCTGATGGCGGCATCCGCGTCACCGAGCACAATCTGGACAGTCTTCTGCACTCGAGCTATGGCATCGAGTAAGTTTGACGGAACCTTGATCCCTGGGTATGGGGGCTCGAGACATTAAGGGGACTGCAGATTTTTGTATGCAACATGAAACGGACGGTAACAGGACAAACGGGAATTTCAATTTATAAATATACGAGACACGTAATTCAATGTAAACAGTTGAAAAATTGGATTGCCATTTTACTACGTCGCACTGCCTACCGCACTGCATATGGAATTAGTAAATGCGCATGTCATTGGTACGTGCGTTGGATGCAGCGCATGTTACCCACCCGGGGTGCAGCATCGAAAATCCTTGAGTGCACCTGATTGAGGTTATTAATTTTCGAGTTTATAACAGTGCGCCCTAGGGTCTCCTAATGAGATCGTGGCAGAGACCCCCTACGCTCGTTAAGATTTCTTACCCTCGCGATTGGACTCCTTAAAGACTTCATCGAGTATTATAATTTAATCTTATATGCCACTTGTTAGATCAACTTTCTTCATTTTGCTTATGTCTCTTCTACCTTATGTCTTTTTTGTATTCTGCATATTTCCACCTTCGGTTTGCTACCTACTTTCAACGTATGATATATTAACATCGTCGATATATTCCTGAACAGTAAACACTATAGTCGTGTACAGGGTGGTCTATGTTGTTTATTGATGTTCGTGGTCATTTATATAAGGCAAGAATTAGGGAGAAGTTTTTATATAGTTTAATCTTTACGTATATGTGTATAGTATCGATTATAATGAATATTTTGTCAATCAAGTTTTAGCGTTAGAACAGTTAAGATGTAATGAGTTTATTTATCTATCAATATTAAAAAAATTCAAATACAGCATACTATAGTATAGTTAATATATTGGATTACAAGCTTATAAATAATTTTGGATGAAATGGCTAGTGTTAAGTTTATCGAATTTACTAGCGGGTTGAGGCATTGGAAATAATACCAAATTGTCTGATATTTAATGAGCTTGAATGTGTCGATTTACTTGTGTTTTTGATTTATCACTTTGTTGCCCATGAGGAATTTGACCCTCTGCAGGATATCCAAATAACGCAGCACACCCTGTATAGGTAATAATCGAACAGAAACGAGCATCACGAGCAATTTGATTTATAGCCATTAACGAAGTACCATGGGATACTAATTGGACCTGAAACATTCCCAGCTAACTAGTTCAATGATATTTTTTGTTTGCAGAAAGGTTTGCAGAAGCTGCCGTTGCCCTCGTGAGGATCATCAGCGTGTCTCCTCGGAGGCCGGAGGATCCTCAGGGCTCGGATTGGGCCAGGCATCCTCACCAATGGCTATGGCAATGGCCTTCCCAAGCAATCCGGGCCCCGGATCCCATCCTGAACCCTTCAAAAGTCCTGTGCAGGCACCCCCAGCTCTTCAAGACGCGCTACTTCATCATCAGCGACTTTCGCAAAGCGACGACGATAGCGGATGCGCCCTGGAGGAATACACCTGGGTACCGCCAGGTCTAAGACCCGACCAGGTACTAGTAGAACCATCGTTGAATATGCTATGCCGTTCCTTCTAATATACACCTGCACTTCCTGCACCTGTCTTACCTAACTCAACCCCAATGAATGTCCAGGTGCACCTGTACTTCAGTTCCCTGCCCGAGGACAAAATACCCTATGTGGGCAGCGCCGGTGAGCGGGAGCGAGTTAAACAGCTTCTTCAACAGCTACCGCCCCATGACAATGAGGCCAGGTACTGCAGTGGCCTTAGTGAGGAAGAGAAGAGAGAGCTCAGGGTGTTCGCTGGTCAGCGCAAGCGCGAGGCCCTCGGCAGGGGTCACGTTAGCCAGCTGGAGCGTCCTCATGGGTCAGGATGTCGCGAGTGCGGACGACCTGTAGCAGCTGGTGAAATGGCTGTCGGTGCCAGCAGGGCCGGTTCATCTGCACTTTGGCATCCTGCCTGCTTTATCTGTTGCGTGTGCCGGCAACTCTTGGTGGATCTTATCTACTTTTGGAGGGACGGTAGACTCTATTGCGGACGCCATCATGCGGAGACACTTAAACCCAGATGTTGCGCCTGCGACGAGATCATTTTGGCTGACGAGTGCACCGAGGCTGAAGGTCGGGCTTGGCACATGAAACACTTTGCCTGCCTTGAATGCGATCGACAGGTACATAAGCTTTGACTAATTTTTCAGTTTATGACGATGCCAAAGTTCATGATATTACAGATAAATTATACGTGTTTTATATATTTTGTATTTGCAGCTTGGTGGTCAGAGATACGTTATGAGAGAAGGCAGACCGTACTGTCTTGACTGCTTCGATGCGTCTTTTGCTGAATACTGTGACAGCTGCGGGGAACCTATTGGTGTTGATCAAGGTCAAATGTCACACGAGGGTCAACATTGGCATGCTACGGAAGCTTGTTTCTGTTGTGCTACCTGTAGAACTTCCCTTTTGGGAAGACCCTTCTTACCTAGACGAGGAGCCATTTATTGTAGTATAGCATGTAGCAAAGGAGAACCTCCTACGACACCGAGTGATTCGTCTGCAGGTCCACCACCCTTACCGCCCACATTTCCGCGGTTGGTATTAGAAAAGATCATGAGCACTCTTAGAATTCTGTATGATGTAAGATTATTAATAAATATTTTATAATACAGAGGCAGTAGAAGACAAGCACCGCTCAGTGAGGGTTCGTCAAGTCCCCCACCGCCTCCAGCCTCAAGGCACACCTTGGGGTCACCAAGAAACTCCCCGAGAATGCCCAGAAAGCAACAAAGCTCGGCTTCGGTAGCAACAACGCCCACTCAGGGAACATCGAGTGCTGATTTTCCTGGGGACGCTTTGTCGAGTGGCGGTTCGAGACCTGGTGGTCTGGATAGAGTTCTCCTGGAGAGGAATCTTGAAAGACTCCTCCAAGAGAGGAATTCTTTACCAGAAGAAGCTCCCGCAGAGCTTGGAAGGCTGATGCAAGCACGTGACCGTGAGCCATTACGATGTGCACCAAGTTGCACACCAACACACGCGTCCAGTATGCCAGAATTACCACCGCCTCCTCCGTCAGCAACCTTATCGAATCCTAACGGACACCCTGACCCTCCGACACCCACGTCGAGACGCGTACGCTTTCAGGGTGACGATCCTATTGTCTCTACGTCAGTTCCAATATCTGCTACGACGACTCCGCCATCAGGAACGAGCGTGCCACGATCCAGGAGTCTTCAACCTGAAGAAGCTGCCAGTACTTCATCTTGGGGTCAGTATACTTTGACTTCTGTTCGAATGTGCTATAGATTTCAATGCAATATGAATACCTGTAGGTAGGTACGCGCAAGCTGATGGTACCGTACTAACCTTTTACGTGATTTCGTTATATTCAAACCAATACCCAACGTACCTGCCGTACCATACCTACATATAGTCGTATTAACTATTTAGATGACGCCTAGAACTCCATCTGCTTCGTCTCAATGCAATGTAACCTAATATCGGATTATTACATTAGGCCTGGGAAGCCGAGTGAGAACCGACGACGAGGAAAGTTGCTGCTCGACCTGCAGCAGTTCCAGCAGTTCGGACGAAGCTACGGCGTACGCGCTACCTCCGAGAAGAGCCTACGGCGGGGTGCGAATATCTTATGTGCCAAATGATGCCGTGGCCTGTGCCAGACGTCGACTACCGTCCTCTCAATCACAAAAAGATGCTGAGAAGTGCGTTGTCTCCTGATCTTTTCCTTTTCCTCGAACACGATTAGCGGTTATCGATGTGACGGGAGAGAAGATTATAACAGAAAATGGGAGAAAAGGAATTTCGAAAGTCGACGAGATTAATAGGAAAAGAGAAAACGGAGGAAAAGGCTTTAAGAGCATATTCTTCACGAAGAGTTCCTAGGCACGTGAGCACGGCGCACTCGACGAAAGCGTTGAGATGCAATGCTTGTTTTTTTATGTAGGTATATGAATAATAATCATAAGAAATGAACGAAATCGTCGAACGTTCGCCGCCGTAGTGAATACCTGTTGTTTTTATAGTTGGTATTCTTCAAGTCGCAACGTCAATTATGACAAAGTATTACATGCAATGTGAAATGCGCTTTCAACGAATGGCTATATATCTCAGAATACTCTGAGCGCGCAATCTTATGCATCAACGTCGACACGTTTAAATAATCCTCGAGCGTGTTTTGTTTCAAGCGGGATTATTGTTTTATACAGTTTTATATTAGCTGTATGGTTAACTCGAAAATCCGTTGTATATAACGTTAATGACATTATTGTGTAATTGTACATATCTTCGCCTATTGTATTTGTAACAACGAACGTCTTGATATTATTATTATTATTTAAAATGAACTGTACAACACGATACGTTGGTGTTTCTTATTAACTTCCTCTCTAATATCTCATAGTGATACTCCACGTTCCAAATCGGAACTTCCCGGATCCAACTCATCCAATTGTCAATCGGGATTTAAATTTTGCTAGATCAAAATAATAGCTGAAGAAATAGTGAAAGAGAAGGTTGAAGAGGCGAAGGGGAGAAAGAAGGAAGAACAGAACTTCTTCATACTCTGGAACATTCCCAGAGGTTAACAGAATGTAAGGGCATCAAAAAACTTTAAAACAATGTAGGCAACAAACGATACAATATTAAAACAGTATGTAAAATATATGTATATTGTCTTTAGACCGTTATTACGGACAATATCAATATCATATAAAATATATTTATATGAAATATACGTTACTACTTTGGGCATCCCTTGTAAAACATATTGTAACAACTTTGTATCAAGGAGACAGTACCGGTAGTTATAATTCTTGTATTAGGAAAGAAAAAAGAAAAAACGTAGAAAAGAAAAACACTAGAAAATATGTGAGAGACAAGGAAGCAAAGCGGGACTAACTTAGGTCATTGATTCAGCGAGTGTCTATTTTTCCTATCACCTAATTTCTTCCGTCTTCTTCCTGCGGATTATTCAGCCAATCGTCAATCGTCTATCTTGGGACACTTACGCCACGAGTGGTGACAAAAGATATTATTAATTACAATCCAAGCCTCGGGCCACTGAATTCAGCCGCGCCAACTGTCTTCTCTGAAGTTTCATGGTTTCCGCACAGATGGCATCTCATATATGGTCCAAGTCGTCCAAGTATACAGCGCAGAGATGAGTAAGGAGATGCACAACGGTTTTAGGCGATACCAAAAACATGGCGCTAAATCGTAGCAGCAAGTACAAGAGTAGGATTTCGTGATCATTGCCTTCGTCGATAATGTATGTTCCGTCGTAGCCGAGATGAACGTGATCATGAACGTGTAGCTTGACGGGCAGAGGTTCTCCGCAACTTATCGCTGGTTCCCAGAGCAACCCTTA
>JARQSV010000400.1:1225745-1242949 GCA_030142285.1 Calameuta idolon
CTTTGACACCCTTTTCAGCTACGGTCCATTTTCGCTGTCATTATTTCTATCGTCTTCCCTTATTTCATCCATCATTCGTTCAATATCCATCCCTAGTGAACATTCATCTCGTGAACTTTCCAAGATAAAATATTCCGAATGTAATTTAAAAATCAGCTGAATCTCCAAAAGGGTTGGTTTTAGGGCTTTTCCCTTGATTTTTTGAAAGATCTCTTAATGCAGAAAGCCAGAATGGTCTATAAAAGAGGCTGGTACAGGTTAAATTGCGATAGGACCACTTTTAAAAAATCCCTTTCCTTTTTGAAATATAGGGCAATACTTATTAAATGAATTTGGATTAGTTCGCATTTTCGCTGATAAGAAGTCAGCACCTCCTGGCCTCCAAGTGTGGCGACCAACGAGGCAGCAGCCAATCCGGACCGAGGACTCCCGCAGCTGTGGCGCCATCCGGATCACGCCTTTCTGGAATCTTCCAGTCGTCTCGAATATAGACACTAGCACGTACCGCATTCCTGTAATACGATAAGAATTAATGAACATTGAGTGTGCATTGTAATCTCTCCTGTGATAATTACTTACCTGCCTCGCCGGCCCACACGAGATAAGTGGCGCCATCTCTGCGAAAATCAATGAACTTTCTCCGATCAAATAATTCCGAAATCGCATCGTCGAAACTTCAGTGGGTCAATTTTTATTAAAGAATTTGAATTAGTTCGCTTTTTCGCCGATAAGGGGGCAGCACCTCCTGGGCGGTGTAAGGAATAGGAGATTATTTTTGAGGCTATGAAGCCGTGTTCGTAATAAATCACAGTATTCTTTTCCTAATACTTTGTCTCAAATTTTATAACGAGAAATCATGAATTCCCTTCGCCTCGTGGTACGACAGAGTTTACCTCAACTGAGGCATATTCACAAGTGGTAAGGTGTTGCATGTCGTGAAATAATATTTCGGGAGGAAAATGCCAGGGTGCCGGCTTGTGGCATTACATAACCTTTATTTCGCGTGGTTTTGAGTAAATTTATTTTTTATTTCTAGTATTGTTTCTCAGCAGGCGGAAGCTGTAGCTGCTGCTGCATCTGCAGAACAAATGACTATTCCTGTTCCCGAAGGTGTGGACAAGCCTGTCAGTGAAAAAATTGATAAAATTGCCAAAGACATTGCTGCTCTGAACCTCATTGAGGTTGCAGAACTTAGCAATTTGCTAAAAAAGCGACTTAATTTACCTGATGCGCCTGTTATGCCTATAGGAGGTTTCGCAGTAGCTGCTAAGTCTGAAGTAAGTTTTATCAAATACAAATATACAATGTCTGGACATTATCCAAGTAAATGATTGATATTATAGATAGTAAGAATTAAATACAATTTTTAATTTTATAGGAGGATGAAGAAGAAACTGTACCAAAACAAGTTCAAACTTCCTTTACAGTGAAGCTTACAAAGTACGATGAAGGACAAAAAGTTGCTCTTATCAAAGAGATAAAGAATCTTATACCTGGAACAAATCTTGTGCAGGTGATATTTCATTCTTTTTAATGTATGATATTATCAATGAGTCCTTTTTAATGCAGTAAATATCCTTCTTAGGCTAAGAAGTTTGTGGAAAGTATTCCAGTAGTGGTGAAAGAAGACTTAAGTAAAGATGATGCTGAAAAGCTGAAGGAAGCAATTACAAAAGTAGGTGGTATTGTAGAAATAGTTTAATCTCTGTATAGAGTCCACAAACAACACAAGTTGTATCATTTAGTTTATAGAAAAAAAAAATAAATGAATAAACAGTACAATAGTAACCAAAATCTGCTACCAAACTTATTTTATTCTGTCATTTATAAAGACATCAGTCTGACGTAAAAAATGCATTAAAATTTGTACATCAAGCTATTCTGTGTAAACGTCCGGCATAAATCAACGGGAGGGTCCATTCTGTCGTTTACAGGCCTGAGCACAGCACAGTCATATCGATAAAATAAGGTGCGTACATTAAAGGCGCTAATCATTTTCTTGCCACATATTAACATATTAAGAAATAGGGGTGTAAAATACCAAATAACACTAAAAAAGTTGTCTAATGCACTCATAAAGACTTTAAAGACATCTTAATTTATTCTGCAAGAATTTCGAAAAGTTCTGTATGGCTCGGAAGTAGATCATAGAATGCGGGGAGGTGTGGCAGATGTTAAGGGACGCTCCTGCGCCACGACTACTGCCACGATGGCCGAGGAGTCTGATACAAACGGCGAAACAGCGATGGAAAACATAGCGCAAAATATCCTGGAGGTTGGTGAAAATCATATTAAAATAATTCGGAAATTTCATGGGTGTATTAACGAGTGGTTAGATTGAAATGTGGCATGTTGACAAAGAAATATTAAACGATTTAATGGGGATTTTGACAGGTCAGTGCCGGAGATGGGTCTGCAGAGAACGAAGTAGGTGCACTTGAATTTCAAGCATCGCAGGTTATCTCGCGGCTTGAGGAAGCTGTTGAGAGGGCTGCTGATGGAGGTGGTACTACCTGGAATAACCCTTCGGGATTTTTATCTCATCCAAAGAATCCTGAAGAAATTTTGGCCTTGATTCAGGTAAATATGACTAGCAGAAGCCATTAGTCGTATCTGATTTGTCCAGAATATTACGAATACGGTTTTTTGATTGGTTACTTCTCTTGGAGTGGCATGCGATCCTTTTACTATTCGCCACGTGCTATTTATATAGAAAATGATAAAGTTGCGCGCCATAAAGACTCGAATTAAAAGAGCTGATATGTTGGAACATGACTTTATATTGTTGCCAATATCCCTGCTATTGATACCGTTATCTGTACGAATACATTAGTTTTATTACTTTTATGATCTTCGCTTGTAACGTGCCATTTAATTGGGAGTATGCGTGCGAGAATGGAATAGTAGAAGACAGTAGTGATAACAATGTTATCATATATTCATGTAGTCATTGTACCAGATTTCATGCAAGAATAGTGGCGGGGACGTGATTATTCACTGTGGAATATTATTTGATTCACAGGACTTAGTAATTCATGAAGATGCACCACAATCTCTGGAAGATGGTTCTAATGAAACAGCACCCAGTCAAATGACAGCGGTACCGGCCCTGACAGATGCAGCTAAGCTTTCCTTGATTGCACACTCTGTTTCTGCTTATGCTGTCGCACTTCCTAGATCGCAAACTCAGAGGTTAGCAGGTCGACTTGCTGCAGATACAACTAGATGGCTCAGTCATATATTTAGATTTGTTGACTGTGCATCCTCTTTCCATGAGGACCATCTAGAGGGATTGGTGCGTGTAGCCAGGTTGGCTTTACACAGAAAGTATCCTAGATATATCGAAGAAGGTTTCACTGCACTTGCATCATCTCCACCACTTATATATAGCTCAGTTGCAGCACCTCTTGGTGTAGTGCAACATTTATGCAGACAGGTAAGTCTTGATAGAGTTCAGAAACCACTGAAACAAGAGCAATTACTTTATAATATATTAATATGAAAATATTTTATTGCTTTTCAGCTTTCGTTACCATTACATTGTGTTAGACCAGTTCCACAGAATACAATGTTTGGATCCAGGCATAGCATGGATATTTCAGCTCTAGAACGTCGCCTTGCAGAAGACAGTCAGTCAAACAGTGTGACCCCACTCTTAGTCCTAGCAGAAGCTGGGTCGGTTCTAACAGGGCACTGTGACAACATCACAAGACTTCGTGAAATTTGTGACAAGTATAATGTCTGGTTACATCTTCGGGGACATTCATTGGCAGCATTAACATTGAATAATTCTACCAAGGATTTGGTAATAGTACTTAAAAATAACAGACAATTATAATTTATTTGTGAAATATTTAGACTGATTTTTGTATATTTATCTAATCATTGCAGCCTTCAAAAATAGCAGATAGCATAACATTGCCTCTTGGTGTCTGGTTAGGTATACCTTCTCTACCAGTAGTTGTATCCTTTTATGATATACTTTACACAACTCAAGTCTTCGTTTGTGACTATATACCTCTTTAACAAGTTTCATAGACACTCTATAGGTTAACAGACACAAAAGGAGGTCGACCTACTCCAAGAGACACTACTCTGTCATTAGTATCTGGTTTAATGGCAGATTCGTTATCTAGACGGTTGCCAACACTACCATTATGGGCAGCATTGCAGGCTCTAGGACGCGATGGCATACAAGACAGATTCAAGCAATGTTTTTTAGCCGTGGAAGAACTTTACAATAAAATAAAAAAGTTTTCTTGCATCAAACTTCTGGTAGGCATATATTTTCAGAATTCTTGTGTTCATAAAATACTTTTATTAACACGTACTCATCATCGTAGAGTCAAACTCCTGGTGGTGAGAATGGGTCCTACACCATTAACGACCTTTTAAAAAATCCTGTGAGCAGCCCTCAGGTATTTGAAATTGTAGCAAGTGCCCTAGTGTTTCAATTTATACCAGCTGATCGGGACCCTCAAACAATTGAACGGGTTCCGCCTTATTATGACAAACTCAATTCCTGGCTGGGTCAGATACTCCAAAGAGACATTGAAAGCATGCAAATAGAGCTATGTGAGATCGAACAGCATGGTGTAGCGATACGAATATGTCCTCTAGAGAATCCTGAAAAGCCACCTACTTCGGAAGACATTGACAATTTTGTTGCCAGTTTAGAGCAACAAATAGTAAGAAACATTACAACAGAAAAAATTACTATAATTTCCAAGAATAGAATAAGGGAACTTAATGTTTTTCTCCAGGAAATATTACTGGCTACGGTGGAGCATAAAGAAACATTCGTACGGTTAGTGTCCGAGAATGATTCTCTACATTTGGTGGATATGCCAAGATGGGCAGGTCTAGGTGGAGTGCGTTACGCTCCGCCAACCTGGGTTCATGTAATGACTGATCAGGCCAAAGAGGAGCTTAATAGATTAAACACTCAACTGGTGGAAGCTTTGAGAAGTACGGATGCTGCGTTTTCTTTGGGAGAAGGTGCTGATGGGTTGGCATGTGTTCGATTTGGGATGGTTACGCAGGACACAGGTAAAATTCATTCAAAGTAAAAACAATCAAATCATGTATATGGGAAATAACGATACATACTGCGTAGATGTGCCGGAGCTACTCTCTTTGGTACTGCAAGTGGGTCAGGAAGTGGAAGCCAGTTCAAAGTTACTTGACACAATGTCGGAAGTGGTAAAACGAGGTATAGAAGCAGCCCAAACGGACCTAGAGCGTGAGAATGCTGAAAAACTCTGGCAGGAAGGGATACTAAGGCATGTACCGGTGGTGGGCTCACTGGTGAACTGGTGGAGTCCACCTTCTAAGGAAGGTGGTGTTCGTGGTCGTAGTTTGAACTTGCAAGCCGGTAAATATATCGTCTTACCAATTATACAAATGATAAGAATTAATTAAAAATGAAAGCCCATCCAACAAAAATGTTTTGTCAACAGGTGTGGTAGAGAGTACAGAAAACATTTACAAATACCACATGCAATTGCAGCCAAATTCCACAAGTAGTAATGGTTCCGGTGCCAGAACACCGCCGCAACCATTGGTCCAAACTCCAGTGGGTGCAGGAAGTCAGAGTCATAGCCGATCCTCGAGTCATTCCAGTTTACAAAGTGGAAAGAGTATGACAGTGGGATCGAGTATCGCTACTCCGAAGCCGCTGGTTAAAGAGGAGACTGGAGAGGTCACGTCGTAGTGTGGCGTCTCATCAATAATTATTGTCTTCGGAAATATCCGAGAAAAGTATTTACCGTCGATTCAGCTTCCTTCGGTAGCTTGATTCGAGTTAGGCAAACGTTTTTCTTGAGGGTCAGGGAAGTACCATTAAATGTTCTTCATTTGGGTGAACAGATCCTGAGTAATGCCGGCACTACTCAGTGAACTCCTAAACTTAATTGAGAGAATCATCGATGGTGACAAAGTGAGCTTAGGACGGTTCAATTTCCTGTGCCAATGAACACCAAAGTGCAGTGCTCATTGATTTTTTTCCCTTAAATATATGATTACACAGAGGTACTTAGGTGAGTTCCATTATAAGTTATGATTTCGCCAACGTGAAATAATATCAAGTCTGTCAAGCACAATAGAGATCAGCTTGGAATGAGAAAAATTCTCTTACGACAAATCCACCATATGAATGCTAAATAAACGCGCAGGCATCAACTTTTCACCTTAATCTTAGAATAATACACCACAAGAACATTAAGATGATAAAATAAATAAAGGAGAAGGAATACCTGTTGAACTTTCACGCTATTATTCAAGAGCATAAGGTATACATATGATGCTTCAATAATAATGATATGTGATAAAGGAATATGATACGACAAGTGATTTTGCTTCAAGTATTAAGAATGACATTGTCAGAAGGAATGAGTAAACGAGAAATTAGAATTTCATTCAAATTCCGATTTGCTAACGGAAGCGATTAAATAATTGCTAATTAGAAAAAGAAAAATTTATTTCGTCGACAAAGAGAACTACGTTTACTCTTGTCTATTTTTTGTTGCTTTTGCGACACGAAAACAAAATAACGTCACTATTCGTCCTTAAGACTTACCCAGCTGTATTTCATAATGGCTTGTTAAAAGTCAAAACTATTTCTACGATAGTCGCACGTATTTTGTGAATTTCAAAACGTGTCCTAGTAATAAAAGAAAAATTAAATAACGTTTTAACAAATTTTAATTAACGTTTACGTCGATAATTAACAGAAAAACACACACACACATTTTTGACAGGAACCCAAGAGTAAAGGTAAATTAAGATCGTATGTATATTTATGTACCGAACTGTTGTAATAAAGTATTGCTACCGGATAAAAAAGAGAAAGGATACATTTCCTTATTGTGTTTGACAAGATTCTCCCTATCAAGCTTCCAACAAAAAGACTAGAATGTTTATGAGAAACTTACAGGGTTATTCAAGTTGAACATACCAAATTTTATTATACGTAAGTGCACAAGAAAAAAGACAACCATTATTCATACTTTTATTTCTCTTTTTCATAATATTTCGTGTACCATTATAATAGGAGGAATAAAGTCTGGAGTACGTCGATCATGCACGATCGTAATTTGATCGAAATTAATTGTCGGTGAAAAGGACAGACATTTTTTTTCTTTTCGCCCTCTTCACCGTTTCATCCTCATCATTATCTCGCCTCGTCTCTCATCTCTTATTCGTTTATAATAATAATAGATGTATAATCGTCAAATAATATTCCATCATATTCACTTCTAGGGACTTAAAGTTTAACGTACGTCACGCATACAAAACGGTCTTAGAAATTCTTAACTTACATACATATCCATAGCTTTTCGGTTTAGCCTCTACGCACTTTTGTAAATAAATCTCAAGTCTTTCTCTTGTTATTCATCATGCACTCATTTCCACACTCTTGCGCTCGTACTAAGGGAGTGGATAGTCGCTAAAGGATAAAGGTAAAAATTAAAAAATTGACAGGTACCACAGCGAGAATGTATACCATTAATTATAATCAGACCTATTGCCGTTAGAGCGAATATTCTATAGGCCAGACGCTTCAGCATCAACAGCGGATCCAAAAGAAACTTAGGAACTAATGCTAGCAGAACATTCGTTACATATGTTTATCGCTCATTGCGCACTCGTACAAAAATCACAAGAATACAAGGAAATTGAACAGAGGCAAGAAAAGGGAATGAACTAAAAAGAAATCAATACTCAAATACAATTTCTCGCGCTCTCACTGATATTCATACAAAGCTTGCATGCAAAACGAAATACGTTCTAGTACTTATACGTTATTAAGAGAAGATGGTGGATTTAATTATCGCATGTCCAAGGTACGTTTTTCTATTTATATAAATAAGGATACAAATTGATAAACTATTAAAATTCGAAATCTCTCACCCCAACAACCATCCAACTAAGAAATTCTAGGTATGCATTATTCGCTTGTGTCTCATTAGAATTTAACAATCATTAAAAGATCATTCCTGTTACGTCGTGGTACGACACATAGTTTCATCCATTTTATATCATTATTGTACATATAACTTCACCGTACACTCATCACGCTGTCTTTCCGGCTAACTAGTGATAACTTCTCTAAGAATCGTGAGTGTCACAGTGGTACTGAGCAGCTCATGGGATTTCCATGGCCTTTACGTGTATAGTGTATATATTTATATATTAAAAGGGTGGTCTTTAAAACGTACAGATAATACAATATGTCTGTTGGACAGTGGATAAACTGGCTGCTGGCGGTATGTCATATTATCTTTAATGCGATTCTTGTACAATTTCGTACAGGTGACACGAGCACAATATAAGACAGAATACTGTTATTGATCCCGTGCGTTTATTATTCTTGTAAGATTTTTCACATCTCCTTCTTATTTGTGCGACTTAGCGCATTATTGGCTTATGCTTCTCTTTTCATATCGTCAACATTTCGCGGCAGTGCAAGGCGCGAAAATTTAATTCAAAGTCACGTGTGTTCAGTGTCGATCGATGAAAACCGATTTTTTGGCAGTCACGTGACATCATTTATCAGAGTATACCAAAAAAAAGTATCATGCATACACACTATACTTTGGTATACTGTGATAGATATAAATAAAATCGTATCGGAAACGAAAAAATTCGTTATCTGTCAAAAGTCTCTTTTACGTATCTGAAACGATACATTCCTTAGGCGTCTATAACAGAAGTTATGCACAAGACGTTGTGCACTATGATTTCAAAGTTAAAAAATTTTAATAGAATGATTCAAAAATGGTGTCTTGAGTGAAATCTTCCAGTTTCGTTTGCAAAGGCTGACCCGAAATGAGCAATGGGGAAATAAAAAAAAATGATGTAGTCAATGGGACCTCCAGATTTTGCTGGTCGAGTATCAATAGAGGAATAAAAACAAACGCAGAAATTCGATGCCGAAATGAGTAATCATGTACATACATAGAATAATCGTGTATATATTATATATATATATATATATATATATATATTTATGTATCCGTATATTGAGCCACTTTTTTTTTATCATGAATTTGGCAAGAAGACATTCCCTTCGTTATTTCCTATTTTCCACCCTCGCGTGTATCTACTAATTATTCTTTTGTTTTTATTTATCCCTCATCACACCCCTTTCTTTACTTTTCCTATCTATCTATTCCCCGTCCCTCTCTTCAATTACCTATTTTTCAATTATCCTCTCCCCTCCCTGCACACTCTGCCGCTCTACATCTCGTTATTCACCTTCGCACTTATACAATTTCTTTTTAGACACAAGAGTACATAACTTTATTTACTGACTAGGACACTAGTGTTTTCTCTCGTAATGATCCCCCTTTGGATTTACGATTTTCTCACATTTCTTTGCCCAATGAAGGGCAGACTGTCCTTTGCTACATGGACTTGGGGGGTTCGTTGCTAATTCTCTCAAGATACAAGAAGACAAAGAAACTTAAAAGAATAAGACTCCCCCCACGTGCAAAGCTAGCGCTCGTGTAGCTTATTTATACTTATATTATAGTTCTTGTTTGTTATATTTCCTTTTTCTTATTCGCGCTGTAGCTCGTTAAACTGTCCCTATTTAAATGCCACATTCATTTTATTGTATGTGTCTTATCGCCTTCCTCTTGCCCTGTTTTTCATTACGCAATAAATATGACAAGTATGTACAGGTGTGTGACCGACTGAGAAAAGAAAGTAACAAATCCTTCACAATCATAAAACGCCTTTCAGTGATTAAAATTACCTTCAAAGTTCGTCCGTCATTCGATTACATGACGTTATCACGAAACAAAAAAAGTCACGATTTTGAGACAGGACGGAGAACCAAGTAAATGCATTATGGGAATGGCAGTCATATTTTCGTTTTTCTTTTACTTGAGATCTAAAGTTTCTAAACAAATTCATTTAACGAAAAAAATATTGAAAATGAAATACGAGATATTACTATCTCTACTCCTCTTCATGTATACATATATTCAAGTGCGCAATCTTAAAGTCGATCAACATTTAGATTAAAAGTATCACACTTTACACGTTTACTCAATTACTTTTAAATCGTACTATTATAAATATATACAAAGTGGTGGGAAAATCAGCGAGCACGATCCGAATACACTAACGTGTAGAGTCATCCCGGAGCTAGTTTATATATCTTTTGGTTTCTTTTATCTCGCAGTTATCTTCCAGTTCGTTGCAAAGGAAAAATAGTAGTTTCATTAATTAAGGCTAAAAAATGCACATAGAAATACGCAGTTTGGCCGTTTATATCGTTATCTATGGTTTCATCTTTGCTTTCGGGATTCTCACAGTGTTATGTGGAAACGAAGAAAGTCTCGTTGATCGAACCTTAACGTATACTTATAATATATATTATATTTATCATGGGGTGGCGTTCAAAGATTAAACTTCATCTACACGAAGATCGCAATCTTCATCGACGCCGTCTGCACGACTTTTAATTGGTAAATACAAGTTTACTACACACTCGCTTAGTCTTAGATTCGTGAGCAATGAAAAAGCAGCATTATTTAGTGACGATTTTGTGTTGTTGTTTTCTTTGTTTTATTGTTGTTATTCTTATCTTTTACCTCTCCTTTTTGGTTCTACAGTGTCTTTAACGCGCTTTAGAATTGAATGTAATTTATTTACTTTTTTTTTATTTTGTGTATGTAGTTTTTTTGTATAAAAACAAGAAAAAGAAAGAGTCGAAAAACCGCGCAAACGCGGAAGTGCGTGTCTTGCATTATCTATTTCGAGGAGTTACCCCATTTTTTGCCGTATATTTCTTTCGATTTTGTACTTAAAACGTGTATTACGCCTGAGTATTGGCAGTTATCCGTGAACCGAATTATTTATCCTTCGAATTTTACATACAATATATATATTTATATTTATAATAATAACCTCGTTGATGTCTCATGAAAACTCGAGACGCGTAAAGTCAGAAAGATTCGTAGTCAATCAAGACTTGTATTAATAATCAACGACGGCCATTTTCTCTTTTTTTTCCTCGCAACTACGACAATCAGTCCTAGCATAATCGCCACTATTATTTCGACTAAATATCGAATTCGCGATTTATCTCGTTACTTATGTACGAATCGTTTACATCCCCGCGACAGAAAAAGAAATATTGTTGAATACCTCTATAAGGATTTTTCTCGTTATATATATAAATATACAAATATAGATTATTTATATATTTATATATATATTTATTTATCTATCTTTATGTTTATGTATACTGTAAAAGATATATAAAAAAAGTGTCTTTTTGTATTTACCACTCGACGATTCGCCATGTCCTTCCTGTAAGAATAGAAACGGGGATCCGAAATACGTTCACTCATCACAAACTTGTCACTTTTATACACGTAGTCTTCCCGCTCGGCGGCACACGACTGACTGAATTGCGTGCGCACCGTTTCAGCTTATATATTTCTCCCCTCTTCAATCTAGCACCTCAACTTTATTTTGTCCGAGATTTCTGTGCCCCCTCCTCATTTATTCAATTTATTCTCGCATGTTCTAATCGATATGACCGGTACCTTCGGATTCAAATTCAGGTTAATCGATCACCCTCTAAAGCTCGGTTACAGCGTAGAGGTTAGGATCGCTACCCTGTACTTGACCGAGGGTTGCGACTACAGGCTTCTCTTGTCTAGCCTGGGCCCTATTATAGGTTCCATACATATTAGGAACCGCGTTATTTTGCCCGGTGCCGTTAAATTGACCTCGCGTAAAATTTCTATCCAGAGTCCTAACTTGATCTTGCATCTGATCTTGTATACGGATATTAGGTGCCTTGTTCCTGACGAGAGACCGGAATTGGTTCATATTAGTCTGAGAACGAGACTCGAACTCCCACGTAGGTTGACTCGTCGGATTTGGTGGTAACGGCCGATTTTGATTCCAAGCTGGTGTAGGGCCTCTCTTAAGATTTGCCAGGTTCTTCGGATCCAGGGTTTGAGTCTTCCTCGAATCCTGGAAGGTAGCCAGGTGCGCCGGTCCATGAGAATTATTTGATAGGGTGCCAGTAAAGGAGGCCACACTTGGTGTCCAGGGTGGCTCCCTACCTGCAATATACAAGGGATATATATATTGTATTCCTCACTATCGTATACTCCAGGGAAATTAATTCAGTCTTATTTCTGGATAAATTTCGTACCGGGACCCGAGGGGGCGTGCCCTCAGTAGAAGTCACTGGATTCAAGGGTTTTGCACTGCTTGCTCAGAGTCGCGTACTGGCCAGGTTGATCTCCGAGCCCAGAACGGTGCTCAGCTCGTCCACTCGCCGACTGCTGATTATGCTGAGCCGATTTGTGATCCCCAACTCCTCCTCCTCCGTTAACACCCCCACCTCTGTAAACGTCAAAATCAACGGGCAAAGTTGCAGCATCTCTCTTGCCATAATTCATTATTTACGTGTGGTAATTGACAATCAACAACTAAACAACGAAAATTATGGGAGCTATCCAAACTTATTAGAGTCTTCCGTATCTAATCAAACATCAAAAGCCACATTCAGGATAGTAAGACCGTCTCGGACGGCATTCCCATGAATCACAGCACTATCACAATACTTATTTGAAAGGAAAGAATTCCATTACCATCATTATTATGCTTTGGTATATTAGGTCGAGCAATTTACTGTATTTTAAAAAATAAAATGTTCCTCGATTATAAATTAAAAGTAGAATGGATAAATAAATAAGGTTCATGCACAAACTTCAACATGCTCTCGTGCAGCTGACGTGCTCGAGCGGTCGCAGTAGCATAAGATGGCGGAGGCGGCGTTAACAGTAGGGGCTGCTTAATGGTATTATGAGTGCCATGAACATTCGGATTAAGAGGGGGGGCTGTAGGCGGGTACGACCCTTGGCCTCGAAGAGTCCTAGCCGCTATCGCCTGGGATGCTGCTGATGGTGGCAGGAATGGATCTTGCTCGTTCACTTGGTGGTAGTCTCTTCTGAAACAAATGACACAGCATATAGATTTGGACTATTATATTTTCAGACCTTTCTTTTCGTACTTATTTTCATTGAATTTTTACCGTTTTCTAATGTAAATCCACGTATGGGAATCGACCCATACCAGAACCGTAAAGAATAGGCCAGCAGCAAGACTCGCCAACAGCATAAAAGTCAACCCGTACCTGAATACAAGATAAGCATAAATATTGGTCCAGATTAAGGAAACAAAATCTAAATATATGTATGTCTCACAACTTACAATCCTAAATGGCACAGACTCTTGGCAGCGTGAACGTAATGCTTGTGAAGCGGTTTGCAGTCGAGAAGAGCGCTAAGTGCTGACATAAATCTATCAACATTGCTGACATCGGTCAGCAGACTGCTCAGTTTAGGTCGCAGCTGCTGATCTTTGAAGAGCTCCACGGATAATCGTGTCACGATATTTAAATTTGTACGCATACTAGACGTGGCGCGATGTCCTTCGCGCAGTATCTGGGTAAATGGATTATTCCGTGTGGTCTCACAATGGGTATAGTAAGAGAGCACCTCAGAGGCCAGTGTAGACGGTACAGCCCTGGTGAGATAACCATCCGGAGAGACACAAAGGTCTCCAAGAGCCACAGAAGTTGCCAGATAAAGGGAGGCCATCAACCAGGAAACAATAACCGCGAAGAGGCCAAACACAGAGAACCTGAAAATCAACAACACAAAGGGTTTACTCAGCCTTCCTGATGCGCATCTCGTAATGCACCCTCTAATCACGGATCTAGAAAATTCGCAAAAACTCACGTGATCAAAGCACATCTCGAATGTCGCGCGACTCCGACCAGCAGAACCACGCAGAGTACCAGAAGAGCACTGAGAACAGCCATCGTTATAGGCCATCGAAGTTGTTCAATCTTCTCGCCCATTTCTATGGCACCGGCAAGACTAATTCCACTAAGAGGTCGTCTGATCTCGAAGCTCCTGTTAACTGCAATACTATTATTCTGCTGCATGTACTTGAATGCAGCTAGAAGTACCGTCAGCATAGTCATGTTACTGGCTGGCGCATCGAACGCATCTTTAAGAGCAGTCAAATCGGGCTGCACCTTTTTCTTCAAGGTAGCTTCGATGATATCAGTCTGATTCCTTACATTCTTGATGATGCTGTCGACTTGTTTAGCAGCTTCTACAAGCTGCACAAGGCCGTTGTGAACGTCGTCGTTACCATATAGACCAACAGCGACAGCGCCGCAGCACAATAGTGCCAAAATGGCCAAAGAATATTTAAGTAGGGCAATGGATCTTCTCGGTCGCGGTTTCCGGTCGCAGCATCTCGTCACGAGATATACCAAAAGCACCAACAGCGTAAGAATCAGCCATGCCGCAGGGATGCTTCCCAAGATACCTAGACTCTACGAGTTCAAGAAGAGAAGCAGAAATTTTTCGTTATTGTCGTTTTCAAGTCAAATACTGTTCAGATCAGAGCTACGAATCTCCCCCAGGCAACGAGCTTTACTCTCTTACGGATACCGGAAGTAGTCTTTCTAAAGGGTCTTACTACCGGCTCTAGTGCACTTTCTGTGTGCATTTCGCAAACAGGGAAATTTCCAGTGCAACGAACTCGAAGCAGAGCGTTTATTCCCCTACAATAAATTCGCTTGAGAGATCCCGAGGAAGCTGATCTCTCAATACGTAGTCTAATGATCGTTACTCACTATGCAGCTCGCGCTCAATGTCAAATTGGGTCACAGTGGTTCAGCGATGGGCTAGGTAAATCAATTGTACCACCTACTTCCGGTAACTGTTTAACGAAAAAGACGTGACATATTCTACATATTCAGACTATCTGGTACAAACCTCGAGATAGATTTCGGAGTGTGGGTTGAAGGTGTTGTTAACCGAATGAAGAGAGACGTTTAGGTGTGGCAGGCTGTGGAAGACCCGAGCGAGTTGCGGCACCGTGTACTGCTCTTGATGACTGCCTGCCATTTTCGAGATCAACAACCCTTGTCTGCCGAAACCCCCGAAAGTCTTCTCTCACTTGTCAAGACATGCTACAGCTAGAAAGATAAAAACAAATATCCTTATTCCAATTCCCCTAACTGATAATGCATTTATACGACTTGGTGAACTGGTAAGATAACTTTGTTCTATGTTACGCAATGTCCAAACAAAAAAGTAGATAGTAAATATATACTAGATTATATGGTATATACACTACATGTATAAATATATATTCCATTCCAATATAAATTCCTACACGTGCGCGTGGAAACACATATAGATTTCAGATTATGAAGAATACGCAATGCATTGTCGATATCTCGAAATTCTATTTTATTCCATGGAATTGCAATTATCACGGTAGTCAGTGGCCCAGTTATTCGTCAATGTAAAGCAGAACGTAGTTATGTGGGAGAAAAATAAAGAAAACAGAGACCGAAAAAGGAAACAATAAAAAAAAGAGAACGAAACTGGCGTAGCTGTTACGGTAGATGGATTAGTCTTTATTACGTAAAGACAACACGGCGTCGGGACAGCGGATGCTGAATTAAATTATTATATAAGTCAGACTCACTGGCATCCCGGTAGAATCGAGCTTAATTAATGAAATCACAACCGGAAGACTCTGGTTTCACAGCGGCTCACTGAGAATAGAAATATAACACAGCCGCAAGGCGTACATATAATAGAGAGTAAAGTAAATGGAAAAAAAACCAAGGTCAGAAGACACAGTTAGGACTAATTACCGTAATTCTTATTTTAACGTGTTAAATCAAATTTAAACTTTGACCTCCTCAACTCCACGAAGACGATCAATGTTTCCACATGAGTTCTGACCCTGATAATTATTAAGCAGTAACTGCCGTATTTACGAAACGTTTTAGCGTCGAACGACACGCAATTAACTTCACCAACTTCAAGTCACTTTATTATCTCTTTTGGGATGTGTCATTTAACTTTCGAATTATGTCGTAATTTCGCTGACTCCTCACGATGAACGTACAAAGTTCAGGCATCGCTCGCGATAAGGATATTATACAGAGTAGACGAAAATAAAAGACCTACCGAGCACATTCTCATAAATAAGTAACGAATCAAACCCAATAGTTTTCCCAGCGTCGAAGCCCCAATGTTTTCTCAGTTCCAAATCCTTCCGGGAAAACTCCAGCTACGTTCCATACTAAAATGTTTAGCTCGCGCCGTCACATAATCCTATGTACATCGAGTAGAATAGCTTTCGAAGTTCTTTAACGTAAAAACCCTATAGTTAAGCTCACATCTCGAGATTGTCGAATGCAGCGTAGGCCTCACGGGTTTGCTGCACTCTAGCTGAACAGAGAGTATCTCCCTTTCATTATTATTTTCCCTTCCGTTTCTATCTTGGCCACTATCGCCTACACCACCAGAGCTTTTTTTCTTTTCATTCTATACTTGGCAAGAGAAATACCATGAAGCGAATGAACACCAGAAAGAGTTTGGATTCGATGGATTGTACACGTGCATATAGCCGTTCGGTTTGGGCAATTTTTTAAATTGAAAACGGCTAGTCCCACATTTTGACTCATCTACATCTTCTAGTATTCCATCGACCCTTGTTTTCCCCCATTTTCCTCGTAATTTCAAAAGTGTACGGGTAAACCGCAATGAGTACAGGAAATGTAGCTGAGGTGAAGCCAGCGGAGTAACCTTGTTAATACACGAGATCCCCAAGGGCCTGAAAATGGCTCCGGGACCTCGACAGGCACTAAGCTACACGCTTACACACCGCCCAATGGCATTAATGTGTCACGTTTTTCTTTTTTTTCTTTTTATAGATTTTTTTCGATCTCCTCGGTTGGCCCGGTTTATGTCCGTTTAAGAGCTCTTCCGAGAAGCAACAATAAGCAGATCCGTACAGACGGCTATGCAGGAGATGGGAGAACCGACAAAACCATTAGGAGCAGATCGAAACAAACTGCAGCGATAGAAGAGGAAAGACAAAATGAAGTAAAGGAAGTAAGAGGTAAAGATTAAAGAGAAAAAGGTCAGTCAGAGACTCCTGTCTTGCTTAGAATTGTAACAATACTTACCGATAGAGAAATGGTATTCGTATCATTTCTTACACTTATCGAATGATGGCACCATCTTCGATAGTTCCCCCCTCCTAAACTATTGTATATGCAAATAGGCTCAGTATATCCATTATTCGTCCCTTTCGTTCGCTAACCGTGGGTGTAACAACACGGG